>PVLC010027406.1:0-21884 GCA_004027655.1 Graphiurus murinus
TTTTGCAATTACTGAAGAAAATGTAGGACCAACTTTCCAATAGATAGGCACTAGTAGAGACATCCTCAATAAGACTCCAAAAAGCTCAGGAAATAAAGATGAGGGTCAATAAATGGGATGACATCAAATTAAAAATTTCTGTGTAGCAAAGGAAACAAGAGTCTGAGGACAGAGTCTACAGAATGGGAGAAAATCTTTGTCAGCTACTCCTCTGATAAGAGAACCAATATCTAGAATATATAAAGAACTAAAACACACACACACATACACACACACACACACACACACACACACACACAAAACCAAAAACTAAAAAAAAACAATTGAACTGTATTCAATACATCTCAAAAGAAGAAATACAAATGGCCAACAAATATATTAAAAATGTTCAATTAGCAGTCAGGAAAACAGAAAATACAAATCAGAACTGCACTGAGATCCCTTATCACTCCAGTTAAAATAGCAATCATGAAGAATACACCCAATACTAAATGCTGGAGATGATGTGGGAAATAGGTACCTTTATGCACTATTGGTGGGACTGTAAATTAGTAGTGATGGAGATTAGTAAGGAGATACCTCAAAAAACTTTGAATGGAACCACTACATGACCCACTTATACCACTTCTTAGTATTTTTCCAAAAGAATTAAAGTCAGAATACGATGGTGATACATGCATACCCATGTTTATTACAGCATAATTCATAATAGCCAAATTATGGAACCAACTTAGGTGTCCATCAAGAGATGAATGGATAAAGAAAAATCTGGTATATACACACAAAGGAGCTTTACTCAGTCATAAAGAACAAAAGTATGTCATTGACAGGAAAATGGATACAAACTGAGTATATTATGCCAAGTGAGATTAACCAATCTCAGAACATTAGTTTCTGTATGTTTTCTCTCATATGTGGTAGCTAGGTAGCTAGAGAGAAAATAGGAAACATAAAGGGATTTAAATTTTGCAGAGAGACAACAGTAGGATAGTGAAGGGAGGTTGGGAGATCAAGTTGGGGAGGAGAAAAAGGAGGTGAAAGAGGAGAATTGAAGAAAACAGTTCAAGTAATACTTTGGTAATATGTGAAGGTATTACTATAAACTTAGCTACCATTGGCAGGGAGGGAGGAGGAATGAGATGGGTGGGATGTGGAGGGAAAAGCCCCAAGGCTTTGTGTACGCATGTTTGTATCACACTGAACCTCACCATGATTGCAGTGCACTCATAAAAGTAGTTTTTTTTAAAAAGAAAGGCATCATACAACACCTTATCCTGACTATCAGGCTGCCAAGGCCATGGGCCAGAAGAGATCTCCTAAAGTTTTTGAAAGCAAAACTCTATCTGTGGCCTAGAGGTTGCTGATTAAACCTCAAGAGAAACACCGTGAAAAAATATTGGTGATATTTTATTTCTTTGTATTATGGATTTGAGAATCTTCTGTTGTGAAGATCCAGGGAGTATAGGTTCTCAAAGGCATTGGGGATCCTCCTGGGATTTCATAATTAATTTTAAAACAATAGCGCCTAAGACAGAAATGAAGAAGCCAAGAGAAGATACTGGTGGGACCATGATGAGCAATTTGGAGTCATCAAAAAAGCATTGTTGGGCTAAAGAGTGTATGTTTGAAAAGTAAAGGAATATAGCAAAAGTGGAAATTTTACAATTTTCCCTTTCTGCATTATAATAGCAATAACCCATCCCTCTACAATAAAATAACATTAACTACCCACATAATATTAAATTCTCAACATATAATAAGTAATATTGGATGTCAAACATTCCTCTAATATCCTTAAATCCAATGTCTTCATTAAATCTTATCACAATCTTATCAGTAATATAGTATTACAGATGAGACGGGCATTGTATTACAGATGAGGAAATTGATTCTTATTGTGGCTCCCTCTGGTGGACAAAGTTCCTAGGAGTGTTTCAACATGAAACACAACTTGCCGCTCCAATGGGAACTGCCTCCCTCATAAATATACTCTATTTTGAAACAGTTTTTTTTTTTTCCCCTCTGTACATTTCTGTGGTCAAACTGTGAATTCCATGACTGTGCCTCTCTGGTGTTTCTTGTGAGGAGCCATGGACTTCTGGCTAGGAGAAGAAATGTGAGGTATGAAGCAGTCCCTTTAGGGTTCCATGCCATCAGTAGAGCAGACCAGAGTGTGGATTTAGACTTGCTTCTTGAAGGTTAGGGTAGTGTGTCCATCCACACATCCAGCACAACCTGCCCTTCTTGATTGCCATGCTCTAGGCTACAGACAGTGAACTAGGTGGTTAATTCAGCTATCTGGTGAGCCATTCAGTAAGTGCTCTGCAGGAGGAGAAAGTAGGCAGGATAGCAGGGAGTGCTGGGAGTGTAGAAGGATGGGTCTACACTCCATTTAGTTTATATGATTACTCCATATAAACTAAACCCAGCCAGCATGATTCCCTAATCTGTATGTCTCTCACATATGCCCTCCACTAAAGAATAAATAAGTCAAGAATCTCTAGACATATGACTCATGGTGTGACTCCAAGCCCTTCTCTTTATAGTGGTGAACTTCCAGGGCTTTCTACATCCAAAATGTGACATTCTGAACATGAAAACACAATTACTGTGATATAAAATAATTATGGGGCCAGGCAACATGACACATGCCTTGTAATCCCATTACTTGGGAGGTTCAGAAAGGAGGATTGCAGATTCATGGCCAACCTCTGCAACTTAGGGAGACTCTGTTTCAGAATAAACTATAAAATAAGAAGGGTTGGGGGTGTAGTTCCATCCCCAATATCAAATAATGCTAACAATAATAAATATTACTATGGTTAAGTAATAATAATTGATAACAATTAAATTATTATAATTATTTTGGTTAAGTATAAAAAACTTAAACAATAAAAGTCTATGCACACACATTAGTGGAAAGAGACAATTTTATGTAAAGGATATACACATAAAATGAAAGGAGAACTGTGTTGCATTTCATTTTGTTTAATATTTCAAAGTAAGTGACAGTTTGAAAGTGTAACTTTCACAGTTTCAGCAGTCAAATAATTTTGAGGAAACTGAGAGTTATTCAAGCAGTCCTAGAAAATGTGGGAGTTTCTCACAGAGCAGAAAAGCCCAGTCCATACTTATCATGTATGTTAACCTGGAACCTGGAGCATAGGCTACAATCAATATGAGTAGTCACACACAGTAACGAAGTAGAAACAGGGTCCAACAGCACAATTCCAACATTCTTCATTTAGTCAGTGTCCCACAAAATAAAGTTATGCAAACTCTGCCTTTTGTGCTGAACAAGCTATTTCCTACTAATCAGAAAATTCCTATAAAATGCATTTTAGTAAAACATTATTTTTTTGTGTGTACATTTATATACACTTTCACATATATAACAAAAGTTACATAAAATCAGCTATTCATGTTAGTCTAGTAGAAGTAGCAAACACATCTTTCCAAAGAGAGATGTTGATTACAAAAAGTAAAATTTATATGACAAATTTATGTTTAAAATATCTTGGATTCACAAACCCTGATCTATAACTATTGAAAAGAAGTTAATCTACTGTTTGTGATCTTCTATTCTAATCCTTTTAGGAGAAGCAACCAAATTCCATACCCAGATCCCGTACCCTTGGCTGGCCTAAATGTATGATAATTTTATTTTATTTTATGGACAGGAAAGTTATCTCAACTTTATTTGGTTGTTCTGCAATATGGTATTTTACCTTTTTGCATTCTCCAATTTTTCATAAAATTCATCCTCTTGGTTTTCTTTGGGAGGTATTGGAAAGAGAAAAAAAAATAACTGATTTTTTTTTTTGCATATAGTCTGACTTTGACATTTGGTGAGCAAACTGTTGGATAAACAAGTGATATAAATGGTTAGATAGCCACCACGCTTGTAATCCCAGTACTTGGGAGGTTGGAACCGGAGGATCACAGGTTTGTGGCCAGCCTCAGCTACTTGGTGAGATCCTGATTCAAAATAAAGAATAAAAAAATAGGACTGGGGGTGCAACACAGAGGTAGAATGCTCCATCCCCAGTACCGCAAAAAAAAAAAAAAAAAAAAAAAAATGGTTAGGTTGCTGGAGATTTTCTTAAGATGTTACAAATATTTGTTTTAGTAAGGTGCCCCCTCCAAGTTTCTTTCAAAAGTTCTAATTGAACATAGAAAATGTATTTGTATAAACTTTTTACCTGCTATATTAACATAAAAACTTTCTAAGTATTTAGAATTGTTTAGATTTAAAGGATAAAACATTTTCTAAATTCACAATGAAGGATATATTGTTATAATCATTATCAAGCCTCAAAAGTGCTATATCAGCCTAAAAGAGATTAGCATTCCATAGTACTCTCCCTGAGCTCACACAATGCGAATCCTGAGAGAGTATATACAGCTCAAGTGGAATAAAATCCAACAAACAAATACCCCACTAGAAATTACTAGATCCAAAGAGCGTTTTCTTCCACTGGATGATTATGTGTGGAAACTAACCAGTCCATACTTATCACATTTATAAATTGCATTAGAAGCATAAAAAATAGACTTCATGATTGTGGTCGTATGCTCAGTATTGCTTTTCTAAAGGCCTCTTTGACATCTTTGTTTCTCACGCTGTAGATGAGAGGGTTGAGGAACGGGTTGATGATAGTGTAGAACAGGGCGGCCACTTTGTCCCTGTCCAGCGAGTAGCTGGAACTGGGCCTTGAATATACAAACAGCAGGGATCCGTAGAAGAGCGTGACAGAGACGAGATGGGAGGCACAGGTGGAGAATGCCTTGCGCCTTCCGGAGGCTGAGCGGATCCTCAGGATAGCCAGGAGGATGTTACAGTAGGAAATGAGGATGGCTAGCAGGCAGGAGAGGACTGTGAAACCCACCAAACTGGAAACGATTTGCACATAGACCCGGGTGTCTGTACAGGACATTTTTACCAATGGTAGCACATCACATAGAAAGTGGTCAATGACGTTGTTACCACAGAAACTCAGCCGGAAAGTGTTGGCTGTATGAGCTGTGGCATTCAAAATTCCTCCTATGTAGGAGCCAGCAACTAGCCTGGTGCAGAGAGAAGTGGACATGGTACTTGAATAAAGCAGCGGGTTACAAATGGCCACGTGACGGTCATAGGCCATGGCTGCCAGGAGATAGCACTCGGTGTAGGCTGCGACAGAGGAGAAGAAAAACTGAGCCCCACATCCAGCCAAGGAAATGCGCTTGTCTTCTGAAACACAGTTGGCCAGGATTTTAGGGGTATACACAGAGGTGTACCAGAAATCTAAGAAGGACAGACTGCCAATGAAAAAGTACATAGGTGTATGCAGCCGGGAATCAATCCAGATTAAGATGACCAGGGTCATATTCCCTGACATGGTTGCCAAATAAAGCATCAGAAATATTCCAAAGAGGATGGGCTGCCAGCGGGGGTCTGCTGAGAGGCCCAGCAAGACAAATTCAGTCAGGAAGGTGCGATTTCCAACTTCCATGTCCATAAAGGTGAAAGCCTGAATACCATTAAGAGGAGAAAGAAATTACTTATAAAACTAGTGTCGGTTTAGTCAATGGCTAGTAGGAGTCCTGTGGACATTTATTTTGTACTCTCTAGAATTACACGGCTTCATCTGTGACTTAGGAAGACCACTGGAATTAGAGTCAGAATCTGATTTTAAAGTGAAGGCTTCCATGTATTAACTGTTTAGTGCAGGGTCAGTTCCTTATCAAACAGGTGAGTAAAAGAAAGCTCACAGAAATTACTGTTAGCTTCCTGATAGGTTGTCTGTTGAGTAATGCAGACACACATGAGAACACCCAGCTCAATGTTTGGTACTTAATATGTATAATTTCAGTATTTTTACATAAGTTAATGAAAACTTCCTGTGTATAAAGCATTGTGATGGTATTTATAGGAATATCAATATGTTGTTCTTATTTGCTAACAAGTGCAAATTAAAAACATAAGATACTATGAATTATTTCCTAGGCACTACTCAAGTCCTATAATACTCATACTCACTTTAATCTGCACCTCGCCTCTATAATGTAGATGGTATTTTGATTCTACTCTTAAAGTTGATAAAACTGAATCACAAAGCATTTAAGTAACATGTTTAACATCATAGAGCTGGTGAACAGTGCAGCTCACAATTGAATCAGAATTTTCCTAATTGAAAGTATATTCTCCCAAATATTAAGCCACTTACGATTCTTAGAAGTGCATAATTGTGACCTGGCATGGTGGTACACACCTTTAATCTTAGTAGTGTAATTCCAGTACCTGGGAGGCTGAGATAGGAGGATTCTATGAAATCATTACATGGTAACTTAGTTAGACCTTGTTTCAAAATAAAAATAAAAATGACTGGGCATGTAGCTCAGTGTTAAAGTGTTCCAAGGTTTGAGCCACTGTACAAGAAACAAAATGAAACAAAACCAAAACAAAAACCCAACACTACCAACAAAAAATCAACCAACCAACCAACCACAAACAAAGAAAAACAAAATATGCCAAAACAACAACCAAAAAGAATTGCATGATTGCTTTCTCCTGTTTTTGCCCCTAATTAGGACAATGATATGTCTCACAATACTGTGAATTTCTTTAATTACTTAAAAAAATTTTAAAATATATTTTTGTTAAGAGGGCTTTGTTTATAAGTTCTGTCTAGGTAATATTAGAGTATATACATGGTTGAGGCATTTTTTGATGCTGTAAATGCCAAGCATTAGGAAGAATCCTATTTTTAATCTTAATATACTAAGAGATCATGAATCTTCAAGTTCATATACCGAGGCTCCAAAAATCACAGAAGAAAGCTAAAAGGAGGTCGTTAATTAAAAACACTAGTCATTTAAAAATGTTATTTTTTTATAGTTAATGCTAAAAATATTACCTCTTGGGCCATTGACCTGATATCCAGTTGACTCCATCTCTAACTATTAAAACAGAGGGAGAAAATTACAACCAAGAGAGGATTGCTATTTATTTCAGTTATATAAACATTTACTTTCCACTGTCTAGCCTATTATTCAAAGACTTGCCAGAAGAATAAATACTTAAAGGATAACTAAAAAATGAGAAACATTTAAGAAACTGATCTCCTTATCTGATGTAAGAGGCGAGAGAAGAACACTCACATCATAATAAAAGTATCAGAGCTGTCACATGCAGAGAGCCCTGTGAGGTAAAGGATGTAAGAGAGGTTAATAAAGATACATGGAGAGAGGTGGCTTGGATAAGCAAGAAGCATCACCAGACTACAAAATGTTTGGAGGACATATTAATTTTAGCCTTTAAGCCTATAGAAATTGAAACTAACTACTATGACAAATTATTGTAAACAGAGGAAGCTCTGTTAAAGTGAATGAAGGGAGATTTCAGTCTTCTGCATGTCATCTGCTGAAACTCATCTTCCAATAAAGAAGGAAAAGAGAAGCATTAAAAAATCTTTGTGGATCTAGGAAGGATAGTTCAAAATGCATCTTAATGCCGGAAGAAAAGATTAAGGCCAAGAGTCTCAATCTCTCCTCTACACAAGAATTTCTATTTGCATAACAATTTATCTTCAAAATACTGGGAAAGTCCAAAGACAAAAACTTTTCAAAATATGTACTGGGTAATAAAAGTTTCTTATCTCCATTTTAACAGAAAAATGATTAGTTCTTGGAAAGAGTAGGTAAATAGGTGAAAATGAGAACACTCCATTAAGAGATGCAATATTTTAGCCATGGTTCAGACTTCTGTGTGTATAATAATTAGATCACATTACATATTGGTGCCGATATTCTTATATTTAAAACAGAAAGAAAGGTTAACCCACAATTCAATAACTTATGAGTTATTGTGCCTCAAATTTCCTCATAAGACTGGGAATGGAACCACCATATGACCTAACTACACCACTCTTGGGTATCTTTTCAAAGGAACTGAATTCAGATATTATAGTTGTACACATGTTTCTAGCAGCATAATTCACAATAGCCAAATTATGGCTAGGCCTAACTGTCCATCAACAGATGAATAAATTACCAGTCTAAATTCCTATCAACACATAAATGGATTACAAAACTCTAGTATATACACACAATGGGATTTTATTCAGTCAAAAAGAATAACAAAATTATGTAACTTGCTAGAAAATAATGGAACTATAGAATACTATGCTAAGCGAGATTAGCCAGTCTCTCAGAAAGTAAAGAGTTATGTATTTTCTCTCATATGTGGAAGCTAGAGAGAAATTAGGAAGCAAAAGGGATTTCAGATAAAGGAGGAGAGATTCCCATGGAGTGGAGGAAGGGGTTTGAAGGGGAGAGACTCGATAAAAGAAACAGTTCAAATAATGCTATGTTTATATCCAAAATTACCAATACCAATTTCAATATCATGTACTAGGCAGAGAGGGGTGGAACCTATTGGGAAACATAGCAAGGGCTGTGTGCATGATTGTTTCTATCCTTCTGAACTTCATTACAAATATGGATTATTATTTGTGATAAAAGTATACTTAGAAAAGAGCCATAATTCTTTCCTGAATCTCACCCCAAAACAGCCCTCCCCTGTTTCCTTGACAGGAGTAATTAAAATTCAATAGCAACATAGTGATCCTTAGCATCTGAAAATAAGTACTGAGAAATGAGAACATCATAATCAAGAAGCCTGGAAAACTCAGGAAAGAACAACAATTAGAGTCAAAAGCAGGGCAGGGTTTTTTCCCCCCTTGATTCCTCCACTGTCTAAGTGAATATGTATGGTCTGGCATAACTACCAGATTGAATTTTAAGTTGCAGATGAGGATGAGATATATCATTGCGTGGAATCTGATTTAGAAGGTAGTGTGTGTGTGTGTGTGTGTGTGTGTGTGTGTGTGTGTGTGTGTGACAGCAATGAACCATTAGTGAAAAGCCAGATTCTATCTCCGTTCTAATTGTAACTGAGGATGCAAAAAGGCTAAACTGCTTTGCTGAGCCTGACCCCAGGTGATTACCTTTGGTCAGAAAGGCTAGTTCCTGGAAGTGACACCTGTTCTCCTCTTTCTGGTGTTTTGGTGTGCATTTGTTGGTTCCAATATATGTGTTTCCTCAACAGCCCTTTGAGAGTCCTGTCACATAGCTGTATGGAATGTGTACCTCAGTCTCCAAAGACTCAATTAGAGTTCACCCAGAATTTGAGGATGATATATTAATTAGGATATGACAAAATGAGCAATACTTTATTAAAAGTTGCCTCAATAAATATAACTAGCAATATAATCATTAAGTATGTCTTATGATAGAAATTCTCCATATTATAGTAATTATATTTTTTGAAATTGTCTTGTAGCCCATAATTCATTCCTTGTCATATGCTTTTCTCTCTTCCCAGCCTACAATTTCTTGTCTCATACATCAGAAAATTCATGGCATTATAATGAGGAAGATGAAACAGGACATTCTCTGTAACTTCAGTGTCCACTGTGAACCCTAAAAGCATAAATTCCTTCATTTTGCTGAAAATTTTCTCATACATTGATTTTGAATTTCTATGGTAACTTTTGTGACAACATCAATATATACATTGCGAATCACCACATTAATATATGTTTATTCCATCATTTAGATAATTAGAAAACTCAATATATTCATATATATTTTCCATTGTGAGATGCACTTATAATGAACTGGATCCCACTCCTTTCATATAGATGGGAAATCAGTTCTATACTGCCTTGAGGTCAGTTATGAAGCACAAAACATGATGTGTGTCACTTTGGGTTTTCAATCTAATTTTTCTTCCTTTTGAGAAGAGAGTGATTTGTGTATAATCTCTTCTACGTGCATTTAGGATTCTTGGGGATAATGTGGAATATGGAAAAGTTGGTTTGAAAGAATGCTATGAATTTTTTCAGGTCTTTAAATGTTTTTTGTTCCCCAGAGGATTACATGAGAAAAACACAATATTATTATTTAATTGCCTTTCAGAATGTAATTGGGAGTATACTGTGTTGTAATTTACTTGAGGACAATAATTAGGCTTTGTTTGAATTTGTATCTACAACACTTAAGAACATAGGTTTGCGTGAAATACAAAGTATGTTACTTTAATGAAAGTACATATCTACTTATAAGAATTTGGGGCCATAGTTAACTGCATAACCTTCATATATACATTGAAGAAAAGTGAAATTTTACTCAATAGATAATTGGATAACTATGTTCATAAAGCAGGTTGATTTCCTGTACAAATAAGAATTATAAAAGAAACTAAACTGAAGAAATGGGTTTGGAGAGCATGTTAGGTAGCCTAAACAATGACTCCCAGAAACCTTAAGGTTCTCATCCCTGCTACCCACTTTACAGAGGAAAGGGGTTTTGCCTATGTTATTAAATTAAGAATATTGAGCTAGATATATCATGTTGGACCCTAATTGAAATCACAAATATTCTTTAAAAACATTATTGGTGCATATTAGTTTTATAGAATGATGGGATTCATTGTGATATATTCATATGTTCAGATAACATAATTTGGTCAATTTAATTCCCTAGTGCCTATGCTTGCTCACTCCTCTTTCCTCCTTAATCTTCTGCTTTCTTATTTTTATGACTTTCATTTTTACTCATTTTTTTCTCTCTAAATTCCACATAAGTGAAAATATATGCTACTTGTCTTTCTGAGTCTGACTTATTTCACTTAACACGATTCTCTTCAGTTCATCCATTTTCCTGCAAATAATTTTGTTCTTCTTTATGGCTGAATAAAACTTCCTTGTGCATTCATTCTACATTTCCTTTATGAATTCATCTTTGATGGACAGATAGATTGGTTTCATACTTTAACTAATATAAATTCTGATGATGCTACAAACACAGATACGTTTGTATCACTACAGAATGTTGACTTAAATTCTTTTGAATAGATACCCAGCAGTAGTATAGCTGGGTCATATGGTAGTTCCATTTTTAGTTTTCTGAGGAACCTCCATACTGATTTCCATGTGGCTGCACTAATTCACATTCTCACAGACACCATGTACTAGTTTCTTTATCCTCACATCTTCACCAGCATTTATTGTTATTTATTTTCTAGGTGCCTGCCACTCTGAAGTGAGATGACATCTTAGTATAGTTTTGATTTGTATTTCCCCAATGTTTAGAAGCAACTATTTAGTTCTTTTTTCCACTTGTTGAATGGGTTTCTTATGTTATATTTTTTGAGTTCTTGATAAATTTTGGATATTAATCTTCTGTGAGAGGAGTATTTGGCAAACATTTTTCCCATTCTATAAGTTTTCTCTTGATGCTCTTGTTTTATTTCCTGTGCAGAAGCTTTTTAGGTTAATGTCATACCATTTATTAATTCATCCTGACACAGGAGTCCTGACAACATGCATCTCTGAAGACAAAACATCTCCTTTGCCTACTGCCTGGCTCAGTTCTGCTCTGTTAGACTATCCTGCAGGGGATAATACCTGTGGCATCCATGTATTATTACCTCTATGTGGCCATTTGCAACCCCTTTATTCTCACTCTAAGATCCATGATTAAACACCAGTCTTCTTGTAGCTTCATTCCTTGGTGGCTTTGTAAACTCAATTATCATTATTAGTGAGCCATCTACTTTGAGCTCCTGTAGTAACAATAGCATTGATCATGTTTTCTCTGATTTTTTCTATTTGGGAAGTTGGCATTTGATGTGAAATAGAGCAACAAGTCTGCTGAATTCAATATCTTTGCCTCCCTGTACTTACTCTTGCCCCCTACTCCTTTATCATTGTGTCACCTTGAAGACCCATTGTACTGAGAACCACCTTAAGGCCTTCTGTATATGTGGATATGTGGTAACAGCTGTCACCTTGTACTACGGTTAATTTCTCTCCATTTACTTCCTGAACAAACTGTATGTGCCCTCAAATGAAGTAAAGTGGTGTTGGTGTTCTTGCTGCGGTCATTCCAGTGTTAAACCCCTTGATATATAGCTAAAGAAACAAAATAGCAAGCATACTCTGAGAAAAATGTTAAATATAGCAACATTTTCTTTAATAAAATATTGATAATCCGTGACATTTAAAAGAAAAGATTCTCCATGTATCATTTTTATCAGCTTGTAGTTTAGAAATGAATAAAATGAAATTATAAAAATAATTATAATGTGGGAACCCCAACCTTCTATTTGATTTTTAAGTTGGCACTTATGTATTTTAATATGTTTTAAAATAATAGCTAATGGGACATTTAGAAAAAACAGAAGACTTATAGAACTGATAAACTAATTCAGCAAAGTAGCCAGATTCAACATCAACTTACAAAAATCATTACCTATTCTATATACCAATCATGAATCTATTAAAAAAATCCAAAGGGCAATTACACTCAAAATAGCCTAAAATACTTAGGAATAAACCTAACCAAGGAGGTAAGAGACATCTACAATGAAAATTATAGAACATGAAAGAGAAAAATTGAAGAAGAAAGATCTTAGGAGATGGAAAGACCCCCCAATGCTCTTGGATAGGGAGAATTAATATTATCAAAATAGCCATACTAAGAAAAGCTGTCTACAGATTCAACACAATCCTTTATTAAAATACCAAATGTCATTCTTCATAGAGATAGTAAAAATGCTCCTAAAATTCATGTGGAAGAACAAAAGACCCAGAATAGCCAAAGCAATAGTAAGCGATAAGAACCATGCAGAAAGCATCATAAGACATATGATGTAAAATGTATTTCAAATTATAATACAGAGCTAAAACAAAAACCATATGCTACTGACACAAAAAAGATATATAGAACAATGGAATAGAATAGAAGATATATAAAGAAATCCTCACACTAATAGCTAGTTGATTTTTTACAATGGTGCCAAATCATATGCTGGAGAAAAAACCAGCCTTTTCAACAAATGGTGCTGGGAAAATTGGTTATCCATATATATATATATATATATATATATATATATATATATATATATATATATATATATAATGGAATTATACTTTTATCTTTCACCCTGCACAAATACCAACTGAAGATATATAAAAGACTTAGAATGGTACTGGGAATGAACCCAGAGACATTCTACCTCCAAACTACACCCCCAGACCGATTTTATTTCTTATTTGGAAATAGGATCTCATAGAATCTCATTAGGTTGATCAGAGTCTCACTACTGGGTGAATCTGTCCTTGAACTTGTGATCTTCCTGTCTCAGTCTCCCAAGTACTAGGATTACAAGTGTGCACCACCATGCTCAGCTAACTATAGACTTTTTAATTACTAGAAGGCATAGGGCCATATTTCCAGCTATAGGCACTGATAGAAACTTCCTGAATAAGACCCCCAAAACTCAGGAAATAAAAATGAGAATTAATAAATGAGATGGAATTAAATTAAAACGCTTCTGTGCAGCAAAGGAAACAATCAAAGTTCTGAAGAAAGAGTACGTAATGGGAGAAAATCTTTGCCAGATACTTCTCTGACAGAAGACATATCTAGAACAAACAAAGAATTTGAAAAATTTAACATTAAAAGACAAAGAACCCAATAAAAACAGACAATTGAACTGAATAGATACTTCTCAAAAGAAGAAATACAAATAGCCAATTAATATATGAAAAATGTTCAACATCATTAGAAATCAGGGAAGTGCAAATCAAAACTATACTGAGAGTTCACTTTAGCTAAATGACTATTATCAAGAATACAACCAATAATAAATGCTGGTGAGGATGTGGGGAAATAGAAATCCTTATACAATGTTGGTGAGAGTGAAAACTAGTACAGACACCATGGAGACCAGCGTGGAGGTTCCTCAGAAGACTGGTATGGAACCACCATATCACCCAGCTATATTACTCCTGGGTAACTTTAAAAGGAATTGAAGGCAGAATATTATATTAATACATGAATATCCATGTTTATAACAACAAAATTCACAATAGTTAAATTATGAAGCAAGTCTATGTGTCCTTCAACACATGAATGCATTAAAAACTGTAGAGATATAAACTGAAAAATACAGAAAATAGAGATTTCAGCAATTTCTTTAGGAGGAGATTGTGAAAATCTTTATTGGTTGAAAACTATAAATGAAAGTTAAGATTCTGTGAATGTGTTTATATGTTTGTTCAGGTAGAGGACATAGCTGGAGACCAGCATGTTATAGTTCCTATTTTCAGCACACTTTTTCATATAAAACATGAAGGTGTATCAATCTCAAATACTCTTAACGTTGGTAATCAAGTGAATTAGTTTGCCAGAGCTGCCATAACAAAACACTACATACCAGGTGGCCTTACTAATAGAAATTTATTTTTTTACACTTCTGAAGGCTGGAAGTCCAAGTCAAGGGGCCCGCAGTGATGGTTGCTTCTGAGCCCTCTAATTGACTTGCAGGTGTCTGCGGTCTTGTGCATCCAAAGATGCTCTTTTTCATTGTGTGCTCACATACCTGTTGTCCCACTGTGTGCCCAAATATTCTCTTCTAATAAAGACAGCAAGATATTTGATTTGGGTCCAGCCCAACCATCTAATTTTAACTTTATCACTTCTTTAAAAGTTATGTCTCCAAACATAGTCACACTTAGAAGAACTAGGTGTTCAAAGTTTCTTATGAATTTGCAAGGGGAAACACTTCAGTCAACAACACCAAGGATGGATAGGAATTTTCTGATTGAAGAGAAGTGGTATTGCAGCCTGGAGAGAGAAAAGCATAACAGAAGGAAAAGAATTATGGGCCAGAGAACACATTCATGAAACATTGAATCACTATCATTTGGAGAATTGCTATTATACAGCACACTTAATGATTATATTGTGAGTTAAATTCTTGTGTCTACTTTCAATGGAATGCTACTCATTTAATCATATCCTAATTAATATATCATACCCCAGTTGAAGGAGAACTCTAATTGAGTCTTTGGAGACTGCTATACACATCCCATACAGTTATATGGGAGGATTCTCAAAGGTCTAATGTGGAAATGCATATATTGAGTCTAACACAGGCATGTCTAAGTACCAGAGAACAGCAAAGAGTGTCACTTTCAAAAACTGGCCTTTCTGACCAAAGGTAAGTTAGGCTCAGCAAAGAAGTTTGGCCTCTCTATCTCCTCAGCTGCAATTAGAAGAGTGATATAGTCTGGCATGGCTTTAATGGATCATTGTTCTCTCCCCCCCCATATAAATTTGTCATATTTTATTAAATTTTCCTCCCTTTTTAGGTTTTATTTAAGTTTTTGTTCTTCTTGTAAACATTTGAATAGTAGATTAGATAATATATTAGTTATTTACCTATTTTCAACCAACACAAAAAGCACAAAGCACAAAAATTGACTTTGCCCACTTATTTCCATTTTCCCCAACTTATACAAAATAATCTTAATAAGTCCCAGACTTGTATCCTTGATAGAAATGTGGTAACACAGCAGAGAAAGTTTATACTAACTACTGAGGTAATGGCTATAACTCAATATTTTACAAGTTATTGTATAAAACCTTAACCTGCCAAAATAATTCTACTCAGGCTTAAGCAGACTCCAGAAATAAAATTCATATTCTGCATGTGTATGACAGCAAGGTGCAATATATGTACTGTGGTGCTCCTCAGATCTGAAAGATTATTGTAAGGAAGTAACTATGTGAGTAATGTGGTTTGATTGAAGCCCTAGACAGATGTTGAGAAGTGATGAGAGAAAGGGTATACAGCTAATGTAAAGGCAGCTTCCAGAGCCTCAGGTGGAGGATAAAGCATGTGTACAGCATGTGCTAATGAGAAAAGATCTATTATATAATAATCATTGGAGAAATGGAAGAATCTTCACTACTTCAATTTGAGGTATCATACCTCCCCGAATATTATCACTTGCTTTTGAAAGATGAGGATACACAAATCTCACTTTTTAACAAACAAGAACACTAGACTAGAGTTAGGAGTCTTGGTTTGGCATGCTGGCTACAGTGCTTACTTTGGCTTAGTTGGAGGGTAAATGTTTATAACATTGAAATAAGTAGCAATCATCTCCTGGTTTTTAACATTAGCCCTCTGCTTTATTAGCAAGAACAAGAGTCAAATGGCTACTGGGCCAATTGTCCAAATGATTATTTTTAAATATATATTTATTGGTGAATTGTAAGCATACATCATATTGAGGTTTGGTGTGATAGAAACATATGTGCACATAGCACCTGCTGCGTTTCCCTCTGGATCCTGCCCCACTCCCACCTTCTCCCTGTTCATAATATTGAAGTTGTTATTGATAGCTTCACAAACGTACACAGTATTATTTGAACTGTTTTCTTCATCAGGCCTCTCTTTGTCCCTCCCCACTTTCCTCCCAAATCCCCTGCCACTATTCTACTGGTCCCTCTCCTAATTTTTCTGAAGTCTTTTTCCCCCTAATTTCTCTCTAGCTTCCATGTATGAGAGAAAATGTATGACCTTCACTTTCTGAGACTGGCTAATGTCACACAGCATAAAATTATCTAGTTCCATCTATTTCCTATAAATGATAAAATTTTGTTCTTCTTTATGGCTCAGTAAAATTTCATTGTATGAATATTCAACAGTTTTGTAATCCACTTATCTGTTTACAGATATCTAGGCTGGTTCCATGGTTTGGCTATTATGAATTTTGCTGCTATAAACATGAATCTGCTTGCATCATTATAGTATTCTGACTTCAAAACCTTTGGAAAGGTACCTAGGAATAATAGAGTTGGATGGTACCATTCTCAGTCTTTTGAGGAACCTCCACAGTAGTTATACTAATTTGCAATCCTATCAGCACTGTATAAGGATTTCTATTTCCCTACATCCTCACCAGCATTTATTGTTGTTTGTGTTCCTTCTGGCTGCCATTTTAACCAGAGTTAGATGGAATCTCAGTGTAGTTTTGAATTATATTTCCCTGATTGCTAATGATGTTGACCATTTTTCCTATATTTATTAACCATTTGCATTTCTTCCTTTGAGATGTGTCTATTCAGTTTAATTGGATGGCATTATATTAAAAAGCTTCTGTTCAGTAAAGGAAACTATCAAGAATCTAAAAGAGCATCTACAGAATGGGAGAAAATCTTTGCCAGCTCCTCATCTGATAGAGAGCAAATATCTACAATACAGAAAGAACTTAAAAAAAAACTTAACACTAAATAAACAAATAATCCAATTAAAAATAGGCAATTGAATTGGAGAGATATCTTCACAAGGGAAGCAATTCAAATGATAATGTTTTAAACATATATTAGAAAAATTATAATTTAATTATATACTTCATTTTATCTTTCTTCTGAGATTTTTGTTGCTTCAGCATATCAACTTGAAGGTTTATGGTATCACTGCATTAGCATTAAAAATTAGATTCTTTCCAATGTTTGGCATCCACAGTATCAAAAAATATACTAATCAAAAAGCATACTAATATACTAAATATACTAATGTATAATATCTCATATCACCTGGAGAGATATTGGAAATAAAGCCCTCTTAGGAAAAATATAGTTTTCTTATAAGCATTTTTTTTTTTTTTTCGGTACTGGGGATTGAACTCAGGGGCATTCTACCTCCGAGCTATACCCACAACCCTATTTTTTATTCTTTATTTTGAAACTGAGTCTCACTAAGTTGCGGAGTGCCTCACTAGGTAGCTGAGGCTGGCCACGAACCCGGATCCTCTGGTCTCAGCCTCCCAAATGCTGGGATTACAAGCATGCGCCACCACGCCCGGCTTTTTATAAGCATTTTTTAAGAATTGAACACAGGGGCATTCTACCTCTAAACTACACCCCCTGACCTATTTTATTTGCTTATTTTGAAACAGAGTCTCACTAAGTTGCAGAGGCTTTCATTAAATTGCTGAGCTGGCCTTTAGCCTGTGATCATCTAATTTCGACCTCCCTAGTACCAGGAATATAGCTATGCACCACAACACTTGACTTCACCTTTTTGATTTGTAAAGAAATTCTTGCTGTTAGAGAGCTGCAGTATTGCTGCAGTTAGCACAAAATGGAAGAAAACAATTATGCAATTCAGACAGTGGGAACCATTGGACCTGTTGGGAGCATATTCCTTCAATTAAGAAAGTGATGTGTGCATGTATGTTTTTATCACATTGAATCTCACTATGTTATATAGTTACATTGCACCATATATATATATATATATTTGGTGCAATTTCTTTATATATATATAAAGAAATTCACCAGATCTGGGACTTTGAACACACTACTTACATGCCTTGTATTTCAGTTTCATCAGTGGTAGCAAGAGGAATACCACCCATCTTATATAGGTGCAGTGACAACTGTGAAATGTGTAAGTAGAGAACTTGAGTAGTAGCTGGCACACAACCTGCCATATGTAATTTTTACAATTGCACTTATAGGACTTTGAGAAGTAAAGTACTTTGGTGTTCATATAAATGCTTGATATGTAATGCTTGATATGTTCATTAACTTGTGGAATGATGCTAAAATGTTTTGAATGCAGACCATGTACCAAATGCCGTGCTTGGTGCTCTCATGTGTGTCTTCCTTATTTAATCAGACAACCTGTCAGGAAGCTATTAGTAATCTCTGCTTTTTGTTTTATTTTTTTTTGACCTGTCAAATAAGGACCTGGCCCTGCATTACATAGTTAATAAATGGAAGTCCTCATTTTAAAATGGGATTCTGAATCCAATTCTAGTGTTTTTCCAAAGAGTAAAAAATAAATGTCGACATGCCTCCTAACAGTTATTAACCTAAGTGGTCTACTGTTTATTTCTCTTGATAGAAAATATTAATAAATTATTTCTTTTTCCTCTTAATGATATTCAGGCTTTCTCCTTTGCTGACATGGAAATTGGAAATCGCACCTTCCTGACTGAATTCGTCTTGCTGGGCATCTCATCAGACCCTCAGTGGCAGTGGATCATATTTGGAACATTTCTGACACTCTATTTGCTGACTTTGTCAGGCAACATGACCCTAGTTATCTTAATCCGGATTGATTCCCGGCTGCATACACCTATGTATTATTTGATAGGCAGTCTGTCTTTCTTGGATTTCTGGTATACCTTTGTGTATACCCCTAAAATCCTGGCCAACTGTGTTTCAGAAGACAAGCGCATTTCCTTGGCTGGATGTGGGGCTCAGTTTTTCTTCTCCTGTGTCGCAGCCTACACCGAGTGCTATCTCCTGGCAGCCATGGCCTATGACCGCCACAATGCCATTTGTAATCCACTACTTTATTCAGGTATCATGTCTGCTTCTCGTTGTATCTGGCTAGTTGCTGGCTCCTACATAGGAGGAGTTTTGAATGCCATAGCTCATACAGCCAACACTTTCCGGCTGAGTTTCTGTGGTAACAATGTCATTGACCACTTTCTATGTGATGTGCTACCATTGGTAAAAATGTCCTGTACAGACACCCGGGTCTATGTGCAAATCCTTTCCAGTTTGGTGGGTTTCACAGTCCTCTCCTGCCTGCTAGCCATCCTCATTTCCTATTGCAATATCCTCTTGGCTATCCTGAGGATCCGCTCAGCCTCCGGAAGGCGCAAGGCATTCTCCACCTGTGCCTCCCACCTTGTCTCTGTCATGCTCTTCTATGGATCCCTGCTGTTTGTATATTCAAGGCCCAGTTCCAGCTACTCGCTGGACAGGGACAAAGTGGCCGCCCTGTTCTACACTATCATCAACCCGTTCCTCAACCCTCTCATCTACAGCGTGAGAAACAAAGATGTCAAAGAGGCCTTTAGAAAAGCAATACTGAGCATACGGCCACAAGCATGAAAGTTACCTTGTATACATATTGCAGTTTACAAAATTTTGACTTGTAGGCACATTTCTATGCATTTCTTTATGTCAACTAAACTTGGAAATTTAGATTTCATTGTTATTATTTTCTTGTGAGCTAAACTTATTTTGGTGCATTATAATCACACATCTTGTTGAAGTTCATGGTAATAGGGGAATATATGCACACAGGACTCATTGATCCATCCCCCAGTTCCCAATCAATTCCCTCCCTCTCCCCTCCTTCCAGTGCTCAGCACAGTGTTGGCTTTGATAAGTTTGTGTATGTACATCATTTCCATTGACGTATTTACTTCTTCAAGTCTTCCTCTCTCCTCCCATCTTCCTCACTTAGGTCATTTCCTTCACTCCACTAAGGTGGCTCTTCCTTTATCTGGAGGCCCCCCTATGTCCAAAGTTCTCCATAGCTTCCACATACAAGGGAGAACATCCAACCTTTCATTTTTTGTGACTGACTAATCTCAGTTATCATAATAGGTATTCTCCAGTTCCATCCTTTTCCCTGCAAATGAAATATGCTTGTTCTTCTTTATTGCTGAGTGGAACTCCATTGTGTATATATCCCATAGTTTTGTAATCAATTCATCTATTGATAGACATCTCAGCTGGTTTCATAGTTTGGTAATTGTGAAACATAGATATGCATGCATTAATACGGTAGTTTGGATTCAATTCTTTTGGGTAGATACCCAGGGGTGGTATAGCTGGGTCATATTGAAGGTTTGTTCCCATTCTTCTGAAGATTCTCCATACTATTTTCCAAATTAGTTGCACTAATTTACAATTCCACTAATAGTGTTTCAGAGTTCCTACTTCTCCACATCCTCCCCAGCATTTTGTTATTGTGTTTTTAATGATTGTCATTCTAATTGGGGTTAAATGAAATCCTACAGTAGTTCTGATTTGCATTTCTCTGATTGCTTATGATATTGGACATTTTTTCATACATTTATTGTCCATTTGTATTTCTTCTTTTGTGGACTGTCTATTTAGTTCACTTGCCCATATTTTGATTGGATTATTTGTTTTTTGGGCAGTGAGTTTCTTGGGTTCTCTGTATATCCTAGATATTAGTCCTCTATCAGAGTAGTAGCTGAAAAGATCTCCCATTCTCTCAGTTCCCTCTTAACATTCTTAATAGTTTCCTATGCTGCACAGAAGCTCTTCAGTTTAATGCAATCCCATGTATTAATCCTCATTTTAATTTCTTGTGCCTTTGGGGTCTTGTTGTGGAAGACCCCATGTTCATATGTTGGAATGTTGGTCTTATGCCCTCTGCAACTAACTGCAGAGTCTCTAGTCTTATTTCCAGGTCTTTGATCCATCTTGAATTGACTCTTGTGCAGGGTGAGAAAGTGGGGTTTATTTCTATTTTTCTGTACATGGATAACCAGTTTTGCCAACAGCATTCCTCATTCAGCATTGTGGCAGTCAGTCTCCAGGTATTTATGAAGTTTCTCTGGTTCTTCTTATAGTTGATTTTTAATATCATTCCATTATGGTTTGAAAATACGTAGGGGGTTATATAACATTTTTTGCTACTATTTGCTTTGTGTCCCAGGATATAGTCTATTTCAGAGAAAGTTCCGTGAGCAGCTGCAAAGAATATGTATTCAGCTGCAGTTGAATGAAATATTCTGTATGTCTCAACGTCACTCAGTTCTTTACTCTTGTTGCATTTAAGATTTTCTCCTTTGTCTCTATGTTAGTCAAATTGATTATTATGTGGTGTGGTGAGCCTTTTCTCTGATATTGTCTAATATCTATATGTTTCCTGTACCTGTGCATGGACCTTTCTTTTTATGTTTGAGAAATTCTCTGATATTATTTCTCTGAAGGGATTTTTGATTCCTTTGGTATCTGCTTCTAGACCCTCTTCTATGCCTATAATTCTTAGGTTTGTTCTTTTAAAGTTATTTCAGATCTCTTAGATGTCCAGCTTATGCTGTTGAATTGATTTTTGTAAATTATATACCATATATTAATTCTTGGAGTTGTCATCTTCTAAGAGTGAGATTCTGTTTTCCATATGGTATAGTCTACCATTGATGGTTTGTATTGATGTTTCCATTTTAATTATTGCATCCTTAATTTCTTTTTAG
>PVLC010027407.1:0-21895 GCA_004027655.1 Graphiurus murinus
TCCTTCTCCTTTTCTCTCTCCCTCCTCCCTCCCCCCCCATCTCAGAAAGAGCTCCGGGGATTAAAAGCAGAAAGCCAGGGATCTTGGTCCTTCTTATTCCTTCCTGTCCCACTGGGGCCACCCAGGTATGTTCCTTATCTTCTTTGGGTATCAGTGTTGGCATCTAAAATTGTCAAATTTTAAAAGAGATAGAAGGCCATTTAATGAGAAAAATGAATGTGGAAATTCTTACATTCAATACAGAAACAATAAAATTAGAGTTTCCTTGTAAATATTGCTTCAAAACATGACTGACCTTTCTATGCTAACTTAAATGTCTTTTATAGTTAGCAGTCTAAAGTCTATTCATTCAGCAAGCAGTTATCAACACAGTTTTTGCGTGGAGGCACACTCTTTGGAAGAGTGAAGGTGTTTGTCTGTTTTCCTCACTGAGATTTTCTGTCACTCTCAACACAATCAGGCAGCAGTGAGGGACTCTGGTTTTTCTACCCTTGGATTGACAGGTTAGAGCTGAAATGCAGAGAGAAAGGCATCAAGCTATAACCAGGCTGAGATTTTAAAATGGAGTTTGAGTTTCACAGTGGAGATAAGAGCATAGATGAGAAAGGTTTAAGTCTCCAAGGCCTTGAGGGACTTGGAGCATAGAGTTTGTGCCATCAGCAACATTGAAGAATGAGCAACCAGATAGGGTGAACATTTGCTCTGCTATTCAGACCCCGAGGCAGGAGGGAGAGAGGGCACTGTGGAGAGGCCGGCAGCATCCCTTGGTGGGCTCAGGGATGGCAGGGGGACCTGGGTGGTTGGGAAGCTCCCGGTGCTGGCCTGGCCAGTCTCCACCAAGTGTCCTAAGTCCCCAGGGTGGAACATCACACCGTTTACCATTTCTCCTTCCTTGATAGAGGCACAAGAAAACTGAGAAAGGGTCAGGCACCCTGCAGGGGAGAGCTAAGTGTGACTGCGCAAACCTTGCCTTGATTTCCATGTCGAACATATTTATAGTATGTAAAAAGGAGGAAACCTTTTGAGTAGCTATTCTATTGCAAAGAGGAGAGATTCTTAAAACAGGGCCATTTCTACCTGAGGGGACCATAGTGTCTCTTCTCCCTCTACCCACCCACCCTCATCTCCATAGCAATTCTTAATTCTGGGAATGCCACAGTTTGTAATCCATGCCATTCTATTAAAATATAAATGCACTTCAGAGTGCTCATTCGAAAATGGTAGCAGCTACTTGTATTTTAGTATGAGTGAGTTTGTAAGCTATTCTACTTTTCTTATTTACCAAAAGAAGATGAAAAGCACAGGTCCTGGGGAGAGTAGGTGGGTGTAGAATAATGCAGCTTTAGCGGAAGGGGATTCAGGGAGAAATGAAGTAAAAAGGTGGGGCTAACGATCTCAAAGAGAAAACTTTATTACATTTTTGCTTTTGTGTTTTTTGAGACAAGGTCTCGCTGTTGCCCAAGCTGGCCTTGAACTTCTGGGCTCAAAGTGATCCTTCTGCCTCACGCTTCTGAGTAGCTGCCTCTGCAGGCATTCGCCACTGTGCCTGGCTGAAAATTGTCTTCTTTGTCATTTTTTCTTCCCAGTGTCCACCCTGCCCATCTCTCTCTCTCTGATATTACTTCTCTTCCTTGTGCATACATGTAAGGTCACCGTATGTATATCCACAGGCAAACCTAGGCTGCCTCAATAGCTCATGGTATCAACGTGTCTTTGCATATCACTTCAAAATTCCACACTAAGAACATGGAAAGTCGACTGCATTCCCAGTAAAGTACTTTACATTCCTTCAATCATTCATTCAGCAAACAGTGATCTAACACTGCAGGCACCGAGGACACAGAAATGAGTGTAACAGATGAGTTGGTTTTACCTGTATGGTGAAACTAGTGCCTTTTGTCTCATTAGAAGACTATGGTTTGGGAAAAAAAAAAAAAAAAGAAGACGACGACTATGGTTTGGAAGAAAAAAGAAGAAAAGAGAAATGTACTTGTTTGGCTCATGTATGTGGGAGAGAGAGAGAGAAAGACTGAAGGTAAAAGGAATTTGATGACTATCTAGAGGTTTTTCTGTATCTATTTCTAATTATTTTGAAAACTCAAGTTATCCGGAATGAATGTCTTAATTGCTTATGTTGCAATCCAAACCATTATCTCCTTATTTCCTATGGCCATAATGTTAGAAATAGAGAATACATTACTGGAAAGCATTTCACACCACAAAAACACCAAACATTAATAACAAAGAAATATAGAGCTTTTATATTTGCTTATTAAACATATAAAACAAATACTTGGAAAGCAATCTTGTTTATATTTCTTTGGGGGATTTTTCTGCAAAGGACACACTTGCTGAAAATTCTTTAAAAGGAGTCTGTTGAAATCGAGGCTAAAGATGGCTTGTACCATCAGCACCATCCCTTCCCCTGACAGAGGGCCCATAAAAAGCGGAAGAGCATCTTTTGTGCTAATTGGATACACACAGAGTTATACTTCCTTAAATGGTTGCAGCCAAGGAACTTGCTTCCCTTGCTTGGGAGACAACAGGAGGCTAATCTGTCCTGAGTCAGGGGTTGTTTGTCCTGCCACATGCAGTCAGAATCCTTAATGTCCCCACCCAGGACTGCCTGTGTAATTTGTGGGAACGGGTGCAAGATGAAAATGACAGGCCTGTTTAAAATTGAGGAAGACTTTCAAGAAGGTGACAACAGAGCATTGAGCCAGCACAGGCCCCTCTGAGTGGGGGCTCTGGGAGAGTGTGGTTAGCTGCCCTTGGTGCCAGCCCTGCCCTTGCCTGGAGAGACAGTTTTGGGACTTAGAGAACACGTTCTCTTCCCAACCCCATAGCCAGCACCCTACAGTAACTCTGCTCCTCCCCTCGGCTATAGCTCCATATTCCTAGTCTCAGTCTATTCCTCTCCTATCTTGAACAATATCATTAGCTCTCTCTCTCTCTCTCTCTCGCTCTCTCTCTCTCTCTCTCTCTCCCTTTCTTCCTAGCACCAGCATTTGATACATCTAGATATACGATCTATCAAATTGCTGTACTCAAATCCAAGGCCAGTTCCAGGATTAGTTCTAATATTAGCCCCCACACATGAGTCTTTCAAAATCTCCCTATTACCTTCGGACCTTTTTCTGAGGGAGTGCCAGAACAGATGTTAACTACCAAGTCCTCACAAGTCCTGCAGGTGGGCACATGGGAGGTAAGGCATGAGGGGACAGTCTGGTGCTATGGTTTGGCTATGAAATGTCCTCCAGAAAATCTCATGTGTTGACTCGTGATAGTGCAGAAATATTCAGAGGTGAAATAATTTAATCAGGGCTCTGACCTCAACAGTGGATAAATCCACTAATGGATTAATAATTTGAGCTGCACACCTATAATCCCAGTACTTGGGAGGCTGAGACAGGAGGATCGCAGGTTTGAGGACAGCCTCAGCAATTTAGTGAGGCTCTCATCAACTTAGTGAGACCCTGTTTCAAACACAGAAAATAAAATAGGGCTAGGGATGTAGCTCAGAGGTGGAATGCTCCTGGACTCCGTCCCCAGTACCACACACACATTGAATGGACTTCCTGGGTGGTAACTGTAGGCAGGTAAGGTGTGGCGGGAGGAGGAGCATCACTGGGGCATGGCCTTGGGGACTCTGTCTGTCTCTGGCCCCTTCTTGCTCTCTCCCTCTGCTTCTAGCTGCCTTGAGCAGCTTTTCCCGCCAGGCCCTGCCGCCATGATGTTTTTGCCTCAGAGGCAGTCAACTATGGACTGACCTCTGAAACCATGAGCCAAATAAACCTTTCCTCTTCTAAGTTGTTCTTGTCAGGTATTTTGGTCACAGTGATAAAAAAAAAAAAAAAAAAAAAAGGCTGATGAATACACCTGGGCAGTCTCAGAAGGCCAAGAAGGAGCCAAAAAGAAAACAATATTCCCAACTATCCCCTTTACTTCACCTCTTGTCTACTGACCTTTTAGTCTTTTTTGCTACATTCTTCACATCTCCTCGTTTCCAATTTCATGTCATTGCCCCTGGTTTTGTTATTCCAATCTCCTGTGTGGACCCCTTGCTGATGCCATCTTGGACTCACAAATAGGTTGAGAATCCAAGGATGATGACCCAAGAAAGGGCCCAGCATCATGTGTACCAGAGCCAGGAACTTCCTCTTACACATGTTCTGAAGGAAGAGGAAGCCTTTGACACATCTCTCAGCTTGCCTTTGTGGAACTGCTCTTGGAGGGTTCTGGTCCAGCAGCGTAACTCGATGACTCACAAAAGGCTCTATTCATTGAGGTTTTCTTCAGAGGACTCAGTGAAGTGACTCATACCTCTATTTACTAGATTTCATTGGGAATCTTAGGTGAAATCTTTTCCCCTGAGAACAGGAAGTTTTTGATATTTCTTCTACTGAGGACATGGGGACAGAATCACAGCAAATCATTGTAGATGGGCCGTCCCCTATCAGTGACGCTTGAAAGGGCGGGTCTACAGCAACGTGTCTGGAGGAGGGCTTATCAGTTGTTTATTTGGAGTGGGGGAGGTGGTGCTAGGGATTGAGCCAAGGGGTATTCTACCTCCGAGCTACACCCTCAGTCCCTTTTATTTTTTATTTTAAAATAGGGTATCGCTAAGGTGCTGAGGATCTAAGTTGCTGAGTCTGCCCTCAAACCTGCACTCCTTCTGTCTCAGCCTCCCAAGTACTGGGATTATAGGAGTGCACCAAAAGACCCAGTGGGCTCATTGGTTTTTGTGTCGGCTCCCTATTCCTCCAACAAATTCCTTAGAACCAATTTAGCGAAGGTTTATTTTGGCTTGCAGTTTTAGAGGTTATGTATGGCTCATGAGTGGTTGGCTCCATCGCTTTGGGGCTGTGGTGAGGCAGCACATCACGGGTACAGCGTGTGCCAGAGCAAAACCACTTACCTCATGGCCAGGAAGCAAAAAAGACAAAGATAAAGATACTGGGGTCCAATCGATTCTCACTCTTTCTTGTATTTGGGATTGAACCCAGGGGCATTCTACCTCCAACTACACCCCCAGCTCTTTTTTATTTTGAAACAGGGTTTCACTAAGTTGGTGAGGCTGGCCTCAAACCTACACTCTTTCTGTCTCAGCCTTTGATCTTTAGAATGACTTAGAGGAAGAAAGGTTCATTGGGCTCACAGTCCATGATTGGCCAGCTCCAAGGCAGAAACTTCATAGTGGCAAGGTATGGCAGAGGAAAGGTGCTCTGGGCAGCAAGAAACAGCAAACAAGAAGGGACTAAACAAGAAAGGATAGATAGAGTCCCCCAAGGTCATGCCCCCAGTGACCTACCTCTTCCAGGTACTGCACCATCATGCCTGGTTTCGTCAATCCCCTTTGAAAGTGTGTCTCTATTGGCTCAAGTACCTTCTACTAGGCCCCACTTCCTAAATTATCCACCGCCTCCCAGCAGCAGTACCCTGGAAGCCAAGCCGCTAACACATGAGGCTTTGGGAGACATTCTAGATGTAAATGATAGCAGTTTTAAAAAAGCAGATTCAGCTATTTTTAATACTGTTTTAGTAATCTAAAACAGGAGCCTGAAGCCTTCTTTCTGTGAGCTATACTCTCAGCCCTTTATATTTTTTGTTTTGAATCAGGATCTTGCTAGGCTGCTGAATCTTGCTGCATTGCTGAGACTGGTCTTGAACCTGCAATCCTCCTGTCTCAGTCTCCCAAGTAGATTATAGGTATGCAACACTATGCCCAGCCAGATGCTATTTTTTAAGGAAAGAAATGAGGGAAGGGTAAACTATCTGAAAGACTGAGCAGTTCTGCAAGAAGTAGAGCACTGACTGAAGAAACAGATTAAACCACCACGCGGCTCAGCTTTAATCCGAATCAGGTGTTTCATTAACATGTTCCTAGTAAGCCAGAGTGGTGGCACATGCCTGTAATCCCAGTACTTGGGAGGCTGAGACAGGAGGATTGTAGGTTTGAGGCTAGCCTCAGCAACTTAGTGAGATCCTCAGCAACCTAGCAAAACCCTGTTTTAAAATAAAAAAGGGCTGGGGTGTAGCTCAGAAGTAGAATGCCCCTGGGTTTAATCTCCAGTAAAAAAAAAAATGTTCTTAGGAGCCATTAGATGGAGACATGAGAAAATGATCAGGTTATATATAGACCAAACAAAATCATTCCATTTGGGTCTTCTCATCACATGGTGCTACATGTCAATTATTGGACATTTGTCATGAGCCAGAGATTATAGGAGATTCGAGGACACAATACAGTTCCACAAAGAGGAGATAGGTAAGTGATTGCTGGAGCGCTGTGTGCAAGCACCATGGCAGGGAACATGACAGATGCCCAAGGCCCAGAGGATATCGTTTAATTCAGAGTAAGGACTCAGAGAAGGCTTCCTGGGAGTGAAACTTGAGTTGAATTTGGAAGGGCACATAGGTGTTAAGTAAGGCAGAAGGCACCATTCATGCCAGTGCAGTAACAGAGGCACTGAGGGAGAGAGACCATGATGAGGTCAGGGAGGCTGGGCTCCATCTGCCAGGCTCAAGAGGGTCATGCTGGATGCCATGGCACATGCCTATAGTGCTAGTATTTGGGAGGCTGAGACAGGAGGACTGCAGGTTCAAAGCTAGCCTCAGCAATTTAGTGAGGTGCTCAGCACAGGGAGGCGAGGTCTGAGAGTGAATGGGGCCATGCTAGGGCTGGAGCTACAAGGAGAGAAGTGAAGGTTTGGAAGAACCACTCAACAGGACAGATTGGGTATGCTGTGCTAACAACCATCCCCAGATCTCAGGGGCATAACACAACATGTGTTTATTTCTCCCTTTGCACTTAGAAGGCCAGCACAGGTGGCGCCCCTGATCTGCTCCTCAGCACTCCTCCAAGACAAGCTGACTTCATGATGTGCAGGGCCCAGGTTCAAAGTGAAAATGTGTAGTACCCCAGTGAAAAATGAAAATGCAAGACCTCAGCACAGGAGAAGAAATTCCCTTCCTGTGGATGGCCCAACCCTGAGGGGTTGCAGCCTCCACACTGGGGTACACTTGGTACCTAGGTTAGGACGGATGTAAAGCCCCCTCTCTGAGTGTGCCAGGAAGTGTACAGCAGCCCCCTTGCACTGTCTGAAGTCCAACTGCTATGGTTTCAATGTTTTTGTCTCCTATGAAATTTATAATCCATGCAACAGTGCTGGGAGGTAGGGTCTCTAGGGTGGCATTTAAGTTATGAGGGTCTGTCCTCATGAATGGACTGATGCCAGTATAAAAAGGGCCTGAGGGAGTGGGCTCATGCTTTCTTGCCCTTCTGCCTTCTGCTATGTGAGGATGCAGTAAGAAGGTCCATGCCAGACACCAGCACTTTGGTCTTGGATTTCTCAGCCCTCAGGACAGTGTGAGAATAAATTTCTGTCTTTTTGTTTTGTTTTGTTTTGCGGTACTGGGGATTGAACCCAGGAACAGTCTACCTCTGAGATACCTGCCCCTCATAGCCCTATTTTTTTATTCTTTATTTTTGAAACAGGGTCTCACTAAGTTGCAGAGGGCCTCACTAAGCAGCTGAGGCTGGCCACCCACCTGCAATCTTCCTGTCTCAGCCTCCCAAGCACTGGTATTACAAGCATGCGCCACCACACCCGGCTCTAAATTTCTGTTCTTTATAAATGACCCAGTCTCAGGTGTTCTGTGATAGCAACTCAAAGTACAGCAGAGATGAATGTTGGAGGAAAGACAGCCTCTGAGAAATGGGGGCTGGGAAAGGTGGATATCCATAGCTAGAAGACTGGAACCTGATCCCAACCTCTTCCTTTGTGTGAAAATCAACTTGAGCTGGATCAAAGACCTCAGCATAAGACCTGAAACTTGGAAACTACTGGAGGAAAACATAGGAAAAATACTAAGATATAGGTGCAGGCAATAATTACCTGATTGGGACTCCAATAGCTCAGGAAATAAAAGCAAGAATTGGATGATGGGATTACATCAAGTTAAAAAGCTTTTGCATGGCAAAGGAAACAATCAACAGAGTGAGGTGACAGTCTGCAGCATGGGAGTAAGCCTTTCCTAGCCATTCGTCTTATAGAGGATTAATATGTAGAATATATAAAGAATATATATATATATATATATATATATATATATATATATATATATATAACCTAGAAGAACAAGTAATCCAATCAAACTAGACAAATGCTCAAAAGAAGTACAAGTGGCCAATAAATATATGAAAAAAATGGGGATTTGGGGAGGGCAGTGGGAGGGGAAAAAAAAGAGTGAGGAAGGAAGCTACCCATTCATGAAGGCATCACTACTAATCTATTAACGTGTACGGGGGGGGTGGGGGTGAGTATGGAGGAGAATGCACTAAGTAAGTGCTGTGTGCACGTTTGTATCACTTTAAATCTCACTATGATGTATAATTACAATGCACCAATAAAAGTATAAGAAACAAAATAAAGAAACAAGCCCCACCCCAAATATGAAAAAATGTTCAACATCTTTAGCTACCAGGGAAATGAAAATCAAAACTACACTGAGATTCCATCACATAGTCAGAATGGCTATTATGAAAAACAAAAAATCCAAAAATTAAATGGTAGAAAGGATGTGGAGAAAAAAAGAATGTATATACACTGTTGGTCAGAATGTAAACTAGTATAGCCACTATGGAAAACAGCATGGGGGTTCCTCAAAAGACTAAAAATAGAACTCCCATATGATCCAGCTATACCACTCCTGGATAACTATCCAACGGAAATGAAATTAGCATAAAAAGGAGTTATCTGTATGCCTGTGCTTATTGCAGCACTATTCACAATAGTCAAGACATGGAATCAGTGTAGGTGCCTGTCAACAGATGACTGGATAAAGAACATGTGGTATAGGTAGGTCCACAACGGAATAATTCAGCCATCAAGAAGAATGAAATCATGCCATCAGCAGGAGAAGAGATAGAACTGGAGGTCATCATGTAAAGAAAAATAAGCCAGACTCAAAAAGACAAGTATTGCATGTTTTCTCTCAGATGTGGGAAGAAAGGAGAAAGAAGAAAGAAAGGAAGAAAGAAAGAAAGAAAGAAAGAAAGAAAGAAAGAAAGAAAGAAAGAAAGAGAGAGAAAGGAAGGAAGGAAGAAAGGAAGGAAGGAAGGAAGGGGAAAGAAAGGGAGGAAGGAAAAGAACTGAAAGTAGAAGAGGGGCTATTAGGGGAAGGGAACTGAAGAGAGGAAGGGTGGTAGAGAAAAAAAAATGGAAGGGACAAGAGAGTCATAGGGAGGGTGGACTGAGACACCAGCCCTCTGCCTGTGTGTACCGAGGTCCCACAAGGGGTGAAGGGTGAAGGTGTCACTCGGGCCTTCTGCCTTCAATGTGGCAGCATCTCCACAGGGGCAGCAGGGGAGAGGAGCAGGGGCTAAGAACACGCCTGGAGTCAGGGAGACAGCGAGCAGCAGGGCCACGTGGTAGCATACGCTCCAGCCCCCATTATTCTTCACTTAGAACACACGAGGTCAGAGACAAATCCTTCAGAATTTTGAGTCAGTGACTACAAAGCATCAAACATCAACCTTCTGTGTGCACCTTATGCAACCACGCTGGCCACATCTGTCCACGCTGCTGGCCCTGCCTCCCCCTTCCCTTCCTCCTAATCCTAGAGTGGCTCATATATTGTTAGAGGAAAAAATCCAAATGCTTTAACTGGCTTTCACCTTCGGGCCTCTGACACTCTGTTCTTACTGTGTGGACATATGTGTCCCTCCCCCAGGGACCCTCAGCCCAAGTCTGGTGCATCATTGAGGTCTCGGTTTCAACATCATTTTCTCCAGGAGACATTCCTTAGCCTTCTTGTTTAAATGCTTCATTTATTTGATGCCACAGCACAAAGATTGAACGCAGAAGGAACTTCATGTGGAAGGGCCATCACATGTACCACAAAGAGAGGGGCTGCCCGGGACCTACTAGGGCCTGGGATGGGGACCTTGGTGGTTGTAATGTTACCAATACATCCCCCTCCCCGGCTGCACTCATCACATGGGCTGTAACTGCCTGGGGTCTTCATTTTTGTTTACTTGTTGTTTGAGCCTGTTCTAGAGGCCAAGATTTCATTTACGAAATGTTTGGTACGTGCTAAATGCTCAGAAAATATTTGCTGGCTAGCTAGGGGCAGTGGTGCATGCCTACAGTCCCAGCTACTTGGGAGGCTGAGATGGGAGGATCACTTGAGCCTAGGAGTTTGAGGCCAGCCTGGGGAATACAGTGAGACTCCATCTCAAAAAACAGAAGAAGCCGGGCGTGGTGGCGCACGCTTGTAATCCCAGCATTTGGGAGGCTGAGACCGGAGGATCTGGGTTCGCGGCCAGCCTCAGCTACTTAGTGAGGCATTCCGCAACTTACTGAGACCCTGTTTCAAAATAAAGAATAAAAAAAATAGGGCTGGGGGTGTAGCTCGGAGGTAGAATGCCCCTGAGTTCAATCCCCAGTACCACAAAAAACAAAAAAAAAAACAGAAGAAAAAATATTAATTGGCTGAATTGATGAACAACAGAATTGAAGTAGTATGTTCACATCATTGTAGCAGTCTATGGCTGGAAATCCTACATCCTACTAGAATTGTCCCCAGGTAGCTCCACAGGACCTCCTGGGGAATCCATGGATTGGTCTGGGGTGAAAGACTATAAATCCTGACATTGAATGTGAAATTTTGGGGGTACATAGAGTTTGGGGAGGGAAGTGAACAAAAGTTTTAAATATTTTGAAAGTTATCTTGATCCACCAAAACTAATGAATCTTTGAAATAGTAGTTCTTGAAGTATCCCCAGCCAGGCATGGTGGCACACATCTGTAATCCAGTACTTGGGAGACTGAGACAGGAGTACTACAGGTTCGAGGCCAGCCTCAGCAACTTAGTGAGAACATTTCAAAGTAAAATTAAATAAAAAGGGCTGGGGGTAGAACAAGTATAGTGTGGAGATAGAATGCTCCTGGGTTCAATCTTTAGTACCAAAAAAAAAAAAAAAAGAAAGGAGAGCATCAAGTGTTATTTATGTCACTTAGAGACTTCACTAGAAATTAAGATTCTCAGGCCCCAAGGCCCCACCCCAGACCTGCTAAACCAGAAATTCTGGGTAAGGGGCCCAGTGAGTCGTGTCAAGTCTTACAGATGATTCTTTTGCACACTCAAGTGTGAGGACAGCAAAGAATCAGAAATAGACTTAAATTTGTCCAAATCTGTAGAGAGGTAAGAAATAAGGATTAAAAAATATAAAAGGGGGCGGGAGGTGAGACATGGGGATTGCAGGTTCAAGGCCAGCCTCAGCAAAGTAGCAGGACCTTGGGCGACCTAGACCCTATTTCAAAATAATAGGGCTGGGGGTGGAGCTCAGAGGTCGAATGTCCCTGGGTTCAATCCCCAGTTCCATCCATCCATCCATCCATCCATCCATCCATCCATAAATGGGTGGAGAAGGAGAGAGAAGAAAAGGCAAAGCGTAGCAAATAGCAAATGAAAATAAGATAGTAGGAACAAATCCAAATATATCAGGTAATCAAAATACACACAACATACTAAAGTTGTCAATTAAAGGAGAGGGAGGGAGAGATGGAGAGAAAGTGTGTGTGTGGGGGGAGAGAGAGAGAGAGAGAGAAAGAAAGAGAAAGAGAAAGAGATGGGAAGGGAAGGAAAGGGAAGGGAAGGGGCCTGGATTGTTTAAAAACAATGGACCAGCCGGGCGTGGTGGCGCACGCTTGTAATACCAGCATTCGGGAGGCTGAGACCGGAGAATCTGGGTTGGAGGCCAGCCTCAGCTACTTAGTGAGGCACTTTGCAACTTAGTGAGACCCGGTTTCAAAATAAAGAATAAAAAATAGGGCTGGGGGTGTAGCTTGGAGGTAGAATGCCCCTGAGTTCAATCCCCAGTACCGCAAAAAAAAAAAAAAAAAAAAAAAAAAACAATAGACCAAATCAGGTCTCATATGGTAAATATATTTCATTTTTATTGTTTAATTATACCTGAGTAAAGCTGTAGGAAAAGAAGGTCTATAAAACCAAAACAAAAGAACATATAAGTCCCGAAGTACAACCATGGGAAGGTGTAGAAAGGAAGACTTGTTCAAGCTCATGAAGAGCCTCACCGTATGGTCTGTAGCTACCCCAATGTCGTAGTCCGTTCTGGGCTGCTACAACAGAATACCACAGACTGGGTAACTCATAATGAACAGATATTTATTGGCTCTTAATTCTGGAAGTCCAGGATCAAGTTGGCATGCTGGCAAGTGGCTGTGTTGCAGCATGGCGGAAGGCATCATATGGTAGAAGGGTGGAGAGAGAGAGAGAAAGAGAGGGACCCAATTCATCCTTTCATAAGGAATCCTCTCTTGCAACAGCAGCATTAATCCATCATGTGGGCAGGACCCCCATTCATGCCCACTTACCCACACTGCTGCATGGAAGATTAAATTTCCCATGAGAGGCACTTGGGTTTCCAGCACAGAGGTCGATTGCTGTGTGGGGATGGGCTGGCCCAAGGTCAGGAGCCAGTGAGGAGCAGAGGAAGAGGCCACTCCTTCCTCCCCACGGTGCTGAGGCAGGGCCAGGCAGCCAGGGTTCTTGGTTTGGATGTATGTGTGCAGTTATCTATTTTCAGGCAGCCTGTTAGCGCTTATGAGGCCATAAAATTAATCCCCCTTTTATGTACAATTGTGTATCATCATCAAAGGCATTTGGCTTACTCCTGCAGTATTTTATATGACCTCCATGGTCATCTTTTAGTAACCTCAGTCTCAAGAAGCAACCAGGCAAAGGTCATGAGGCCACTTGTTAAATGCAGGAGATAAACAACAGGCCACCCAAATGAGGCTGGGAGGGGAAGACCCCCCACGGAGCCTGGGGATCCTCAGAAACCAGGGAAGGGGCCGCCTCTTCCTGCAGGAAGGAGGAGAGATTTCAGGCAGGGCTGGAGCAAGGGACCACTGTGACAAGGGAAAGAAAGTGAAGTATTTACCTGAGAGCAGAAGGAACGTCCTCCAGAAACTTCGAGTTTCCATCTCTAGTTTAAAGATTAGAGCTGGGTGTGGAGATGCAGGCCTGTGATCCCAGTACTTGGGAGGCTGAGACAGGAGGATTGCAGATTTGAGGCAGCTTCAGCAAGATGGCAAGGCCCTCAGCAATTTAATGAGACCCTGTTTCAAAATAAAAACTAAAGAGCTGGAGGTATAGCTTGGAGGTAGAATAGAACCCCTGGGTTCAATCCCCAGTATCAAAATAAACTAATAAATAAATTTTAAAATGAAATTAAAAATTAGAAAAATGAGGAGAGAGACCAGTAGAATAGTGAGAGGGGATTGAGGAAGAAAGACGGGGTGGGGAGAGAAGGAGGCTTGAGGAAGGAAACAGTTCAAATAATGGCATGTTCATATATGAAGGTATCACTACCAATCTCATTAACATGTCGGGGGGTGTAGAGGGAAAGATCAAGTGCTGTGTGCCTGTATGTTTGTATCACTTTGAATCTCACTAGGATATATAGTTACCATGCACCAGTACAAGTACTAAATCTCACTATGATCCAATGCACCAATATAAGTACTAAAAATTAAAAAAAAAACTTTTTGAAAGTTTCATTTTTAATTGACAAATGATTATATATATTCATGAGGTGCAGTGTGATGTTTTGAGACTCATGTGCATTATGGAATGATCACCTGAGGGAGGTTAGCCTTTCTTTGTGGTGAGAACATTGAAATCCTCTTTTAGCACTTTCTTAAAAGAAGATATACAAATAGTGATCAAGTATATGAAGAAATTCTCAGCAGCAATCAACAGAGAAATGCAAATTCAGTCCACATTGGGATCCCACTTCACCTGCTAGTGGGTGTGTCTTCACTGGGTTGAAATGAGTTGGATTTTCCTGGCAGCTGGCAGGGACATGGGCAATGGAAGAGCTCCTGACACTTGTGTTGGGCTTTACCAAAAGCATAAGTAAAACCAAGAGCAGCCAACTTGGTAGATAGGCTCAGCTCCTTTTTAATTTTTTTCTTGGTCCTGGGGATGGAACCCAGAAGCATTCTACCTCCGAGCTATACCCCCAGCCCTTTTTATTTTTTATTTTTATTTTTTTATTTTTTTTTGCGGTACTGGGGATTGAACTCAGGGGAATTCTACCTCCGAGCTATACCCCCAGCCCTATTTTTTATTCTTTATTTTTGAAACCGGGTCTCACTAAGTTGCAGAGTGCCTCACTAGGTAGCTGAGGCTGGCCGCGAACTCGGATCCTCCGGTCTCAGCCTCCCGAATGCTGGGATTACAAGTTATTTTTTATTTTGAAACAAGGTTTGCTAAGTTGCTGAGGTTGGCCTCAAACCTGCTATCCTCCCATCTCAGCCTCTTAAGTATTGGAATTACAGGCATGCACCATCACTCCTGACTAAAAAGAGTCTCTTTATTTTGCAGGATTATCAGCATCACCTAAATCTAAACAATGTGAAATGTCTAAAGCTTGCCTCTCCCTCTCTCTGCAACTTCTTGACTTGTCCCAACTTCTGTTTTCTCTCTCACTTTCTCTTAAGTGGGTCTGATATCCTCTTGGTATTTGTGTTTGCAAAATCCTATCCCTAGGCCCTGAATTTCCTCCCAAGTGCTAGTGGCAGAGATCCAAGCAGCCCGATAAGCAGGGCCCCCTTGGAGGTCCCAGCCACATCTCACTGAATACTCCACTGTTTGTTTATTCGCTTGGCAAATATGTATGGGGGTGGGAGCCAAGTCCTGCATGGGGACCCATGGTTCAGCTCAATTAGAAATAGCCCATTTTTCAAGGAGATCTTGGTTCAGGGGAGAGGTAAGTTATGCAATGACCCTGTGGTTCCAGATGTGCAAGAGAGGGAGTCTGGGAGATGGAGCGGGGCACTGGACACCCCAGACCAAGGAAAGCAAAGGAGAGAAGTGGAAAAAAGAAAAAAAAGCCACACCCATGTGTTGAAGTCCCAAAGCCACATCAGGGGATGCCTCCCAGGAAGGCAGAAGGGAAGAGGAGAGGGAAGAAGAGAGGGAGGAGGAGAGGGAAGAGGAGAGCTAGTTCCAGGCAGAGTTGCCAGGCCTGGCCTCTTGTGGAATCCTGCTCTCAGGAAAGCAGGAAAGGTAGGGAGTGTAGCCCAGAATCCGGGGCCCCTTGAGGCCTGCACACCTGCTTGGCTACAGAAAGAAAAGCTCCAGGGAGATTTTGGGACTGACAGAACCCAGGGTTCTGTGTCCACGGGCATGGTGAGACCCAGCCTTGTTGGTTATGCAAACACTAGTAAGACGACTCAGCAGTGGGACAAAGTATTCTTCATGCAGCTGTGCCCACCAGGCAGTCTGCAGGACCAGGTGACCCAGCAGACTTGCAGGGTTGGAATTACCAAGAATTAACACAGAATGAGCAGAGGCTGGGCCGGGAGGTGCAGGCCTGTAATCCCAGTACTTGAGGATCCTGTACAGGTGCAGGCCTGTAATCCTAGACAGGAGGATCGCAGGTTCAAGGCCAGACTCAGCAACTTAGCAAGACCCTGTTTCAAAATAAAATAGGGCTGAGGATGCAGCTCAGAAGTAGAACTCCCAATATTAAAAAAGACCCAAGCAACTTACCAACAAAATCAAATGAGAGAGAGAGAGAGAGAGAGAGAGAGAGAGAGAGAGAGAGAGAGAGAGAGAGAGAAAAGAAAACCCACCCTGAGCTCAACCCGGTTCTGGGTGACCTGGGCAGATCATTTGGCCTCAATGTTATGTACTGGGGGAAGGGGAGGAATTGAATCAGAATTAATGTCTGAAAAGCAAAGTTCCTATTAAGTGTTCACTTAATGATTATTACGGTTACTTTTATATCCCAGTGAATTTTATCTTCTGTCTTTTCTTCTTGCTCTGCATCAGGTCCCTGGACAAGATTTTTTGTAAATTTTCTTCTCTGTGTTCTTGAAATTACAAATGTAATTATGAAAACAGCACATGTTTTAAGCAAACAGATGAAATGTCTCTTGCCCTGCAGAGCTCCCCTACTAACCAGGAGGAGGAGGAGGAGGAGGAGGAGGAGGAGGAGGAGGAGGAGCAGCAGCAGCAGCAGCATACAGGGTTCTCTCCAAGCTCAATTTCCATGGACCCCCTCCTTTAATAGCAGCACGTAGTGCTAAGTCTCCACATCGCTCTTCTAAGCAGGACACTAAAACTATCTATTGTGCTTTTTATTGTGACCTTCAGTTTTCTGGGATTGATAATATAGAAAGGAACCTGGTGGCACATTCCAGGGCTGTGATAAGTCAAATTCCAGCCCTGCAAACTGTAAAAGGTCACCAAATAAATCATTATGAAGATTACTTCCAATAAGAAAGTCTGGTTGGCTAGGGCTTAAATATTTTGTTTTATCAAATAGCCACTTGGTTATAATTTGATTTTATTTGTGGCACTACTAGTGAACTTTGTAAAGCCCAAGTATATTGGTAGTGGAGGAGACAGATGGAATTGTTGGGAAGGCCGCAGGGGAGGAAACATTAACTAAAGATTAAGGGAAGAATGTACAAAGGAAATGAGAAAAGGATAGACAAAAATGGTAAGTTTAGTGAGATTTTGGTGGAACGACACTTTTTTTTTTGGACTTGGGATTGAACCCTGAGACATTTTATCCCATCTCTTTTTAAAATTTTTTGTTTTGTTTTGAAATAGGATCTTATTAGGTTGCTGAGAGTCTCATTAAGTTGCTGAGGTTGGCCTTGAACCTGCGATCCTCCTGTCTCAGCCTCCAAGCACTTCAGTTACAGGCATGTGTCACAGCACCCGGCTGAAGGCACTCTCTTCTGTGCCTGACATCTTCTTCCCTGGGTGCCTTTTTTTCTTTTCTTTTTACCAAAGCCTTGACAGAGTGACCTGAAAAACCGAGGAAGTGGGGCCGGCTGGTCTGGGAAATACTTGTAGACCACCACTTCCACAGTTTTTCCTACCCCAAAGAACCTGAAAAAGTCCTAAAGAAGGATCGACACTAGAACAGGGCTTTCCTTTCCTCCCTATTTCCACTAATTTCATCTAAACTAATTAAAATTTATACTAACGACTCTCTTCCTTCCAATTTCAGTGAATAATTGGCACTTAGCGGTTGTGCAATAAAGTACTTTCAGCTGGTTGGAGTCGTGGACACTCGCTGTGGCTTCAGTGCCAATTCTTGCCACACTGATTTGTGATTTATACGAAAGTAAGATTAGTTTTACTTTCAGGATCATAACATGTCATAAGGCAGTTGTCAGCTCTGTGGGGTCTGAGTGACCTTAGCGCAGGTCACTGCTCCAGGTTCCTCCATATGGCTGGGACTCAGCAGCCCAGGTTCCCTGCTGCTCACGCTGCTGAAGCACAGGGTCCCCCCCCCCCGCCCACACAGAAGAGCCCCTGTTGGCACCTGGGGATCCCCTGGGTCCTCCCTCAGAGCCTGGAGAGATGGAGGAGCAAATCAGACTGCCCCAGTGTGGTACTCACTCTGGGCTGCGAGGTTTATCCTCCTGCTCACCACCTCCTAACTTAGCTGCTTCTCCCAACCTCTCCACAGGAAGCAGGACAGCAGAAACAAAGAGTAGGTTACAAACAGCCGGAATGGGCTTCAAGAGTTTGGGAACTGAGTCCTCAGGTAGGTGGAAGCTCAAAGTGGAATCTCAAAGCCACAGCCTCTATGTAGCCCCAAAGGGGATGGCTGGAGAGGGTTTAATCTTGGTCTCAAGAGCTAGACAGGCCTCAGGGGAGCTGCTGTCACAGCGCAGGGAATGAGGGAAGCAGGTTTGCATTCCAAGAGGAGTTTGGTTGAACCAAGGAAAGGCTCACCAACCTTCTGGAAGGCTTCAAGAAATAAGGGTGTCAGTTGTCTGAGGACATCAAATGATCATTTGGAGAAGGAAGGTATGACCTACTCCCTTGCCCCTTACACACACAACACAGAGCATTCCTCACAGCCCTCCCTTCTTCACAGGCCTTGTTACCATTGCACAAAGGGGGTATGAAAACGCTGGAGAAGACTATCTTTTGAGAAAAAAGTGATCAAATAATTTAAAAATCCCAATTGCTATTGTTTCACTATTATAGCTTCATTTCCTTGGATATTAAAAGTTTCTGTTTAAAATTTAAACACCCTTGGATTAGAAGTAAGAGCCATCAAGCCAGGCATGGTGGTGCACACCAGTAATCTCAGTACTTGGGAGGCTAAGACAGGGGGATTGCAGGTTTGAGGTCAGCTCCAGCGACTTAATGAGACCCTGTTTCAAAATAAAAAATAGAAAGGGTTGGGAGTGTAGCTTGGAGGGAGAATGTCCCTGAGTTCAATCCCTAATACTAAAACAAGCAAAACCAAAATAACAATAATTAAAAAGAAAAGTAGGGCCATCGCTACAAATAAGTGGTAGTTGGTTGTCACGGGAATCTTTAGTTGGGGATTATTTGACAACTCAGACATCCTAGGCTGATCTTGTGCTGTCCACACCTCCAGGCCTGATACTCTGTGACTTGGATTTCCTTGAGGTAAATTTTTCCACCTGGATGAGCAGGACATGAGCCTAGCTCTGTATTTATATTGCTCTAAGTTAAAAAAATTAGGATACAATCAATCTATTGGGAAAATATTTGCAATTTGTGACAAAGGCAAACTGCCTTAACATAAAAAGAGCTCTTGCAAATCAATAAAATATAAACAACACATAGAAAATCAACAACAACAGAAACTAAACGAAAATCTATAAGGGAAAACCTGTAACACAATAAAAAAGCAAATGAAGAAAAAATCTCAAACTCAAAAGTAATTAAAGAAATGCAAAATAAAGCAACAACAAGATCCTTTTTCACTTACCAAACTAATAAGCATTTTGTTTTGTTAAGGATAAAATTCAGTATTGGCATGTACTCAGGAAAATTGGCCTTTTTTCATTGTTAGTAGGAGCATAAATTGGCACAGCCTTTCTGGAAGGAAATTTGAGATGTTTATTGATGACCTTTCAACCCAGCATTCCTCATTATGAGCACCACAGGACATTCATTCAATAACTATTGCACATGTACAAATTATTACTATTAGGGAAATTATTGCTATTGATTTTTAAATAGACTCAGTCAAGCAAAAGAAACTTCAAACAACTCAAATGAAAAAAAACAAAAACAAAAACATGCAGAGAGATTGAAAAGTCGATATCCAAATAGCATGTTTCTTTTCAGTCAGCATTCAGTGCTGCAATCCAAAATACCCAATGACCACAACCTAGAGGAAGGAGGACTTACTTGTGCAGTTTGGGAGGTTTCAGAGCGTTCGGTCCGTGTTTGGCCGAGTAAAGTCTTGAAGTTCTGGGCCTGGAGAGAGAGAGCACAGAGGTCTCTGCTTCCACATCACAGAGGCCAGAAGAGAGCGAGCCAGGGGGGGAGGAGACATGTGAATGTCGTTCCCAAGGCCACACCCCCCAGGAAACCCTCCTAGCAACCAGGCCCCACCTCCAAGATGGCTGCCTTGGGCCCTCTGGGGGCCTTCTAAGTCCGGGCCATAACAATGTTCAATGTAGAGTAATTTTTACTTACAACATATAGGAAGGTCGAAAAAACATATTCTTTGTGATATAAAGTTATGAAGTTTGAAAGCATTTCATATAGCAGTTAATTTGTTCTATGAATATTTAATAAGGCCCTGCTGTGATCCAGGCACTGTTATAGATGAGAAGTACGGAGGTGAATAGGCCAAGATTCCAGTCTGTATGTCCTTTTTGCGGGGAACACAGACAGTGAGCAAACGAAACAGATAAATAAGAGGGTGATGATTGTACGGAGCAAATAAGTCTCTGGGGCAGAAACTGTCGACAGGTCAGGGACAACATTAGATTCAATGACTGATCTGATGGAATTAAATTTGAATGGGGACCAGGCTGGAGGATAGCCTCAGCAATGTAGCAAGACTCTCAGCAACCTAGTGGGACCCTGTTTCAAAACAAAACAAAGCAAAAAGAAAAGGGCTGGGGATTTAGCTCAGAGGTAGAATGGCCCTGAGTTCAATCCCTACCACCACCCCCACAAAAGCTTACTTTTATACTAGGGACAATGGAAAACCATAGGAGGACTTCACTTTGTTAATAATTTGATAAAGTACATTTTTAAGGCTAAAAAATAAAATCTAAACCTTTGGTAATAATTTAGAGTCAATAAAGCCGGGTGTGGTGGCGCACACTTGTAATCCCAGCATTTGGGAGGCTGAGACCAGAGGATCTGGGTTTGCCGCCAGTCTCAGGTACCTAGTGAGGCACTCTACAACTTAGTGAGACCCTGTTTCAAAATAAAGAATAAAAAATAGGGCTGGGGGTATAGCTTAGAGGTAGAATGCCCCTGAGTTCAATCCCCAGTACTGCAAAAAAAAATTTTAGAGTCAATAAAATATTACATTTGTAATTTTATTTATGAAAACCATTCTGTGGTATAGGTATTGTTAATTCCTCTCACAGATCTACTACAAAGGCTCAGAAAAGTTGAGTGACTGGACCAAGGTCACACAGTTGGTAGGTGGCAGGACTGGAATGAGAACCAACAGGATCTGGCATCCCAGCTAAATTACTGAGGATGAAGATTAAGACTAGGTTGCCTTGTTGGACATTGGTTAGTTGTTATGGTGAAGCTCATACCTTAGTATTAGCACATGAGTATGTTGCATGAACACATGAACCCTCCTGTCACCACAACTCTGGCACCTTCTCTTCAGAAGATTGTTAAGCCTTTTGAGGGATAAGTGAAAGGGCCCACAGCCTGGCCCAGGGACACTCTCACAGGAGGACTGGGTGCTTGTTTTAAAGCAGAGGGCTGCCCCACTGTCCACTCAGTCCCAGCCATGCCCGGCTTTGCATCACAATAAGGACAAACATTGCCCAGGAGTACAACCTCCTCTTTCAAAAAGTCTTTGTTTGAAAGAGAGGTAGATCAAGCTAAGCCTCTTCCAGCTGCTACAGAAGCCACCTACGTCTCTCTGCTCCCCAGAAGTGTCACCACAGCCACTCACTGGTGCATCTTCCTCTTGGTGTGCGGCCTCGAATCCCTCTTCTCTGTGCCATTCTGGCCCTCTCTGGCTCATTGCTCAGGCTGCAAGCCGAGGAAGCATCCTGTGTACCCAGGGGCCTGGTTTATCTCAGGGTTCTCCAAGTGCTGGACCTTCTGGGCTTTGCAGCCTGAGCTGATACTTTCTCTGTATACGATCTGACTGTTCTTCTCTAGGATCCTTCACACATGCTCTTTGGGATTAGAGTTCAGCCTTCTTAGATAAGCAAGGAACTTTTATGAGGTCCCAAGAGTAGTCAAATGCAGCGAGACAGAAAGTAGAAGGTTGCCAGGGCTAAGGGAAGGAGGACAGAACTAAGAGTTGCTATCTGATGCATAAAAAATTTCAGTCTTGCAAGATTAAAAAAAACTTCTGGAGATCCTTTGCACAAAAATGTGAATATACTTAACATTAGTGAAATGCATACTTAAAAAAAGTTGGTTAAGATGGTAAACTTGGTTTTGTGTTTGTTTTTTAACCATAATTAAAAACGTGAACAGATAAGTAATGGGCCTTTGTATTCCTGGTTGCCCCCTTGAATGCACAGAGCTCTGCTTCTTCATGTGTAGGTTGGGCCTTTGGTAATGGGACCTCTTGGCCTGTCCCCTAGTGTCATGTGATAACTGTGAGCCCACTACCCTGTGGGTCAATGAGAACACAGTCTCATTGACACAGCATCATCCTGCTCCACTGCTGTCTCCATCTCCACCAGACTCGGTGTGCTTTTCGTTGCTGTGACTAAAGTAAGCTGACATAAACAACTAAACCCAAAGGAGGAAAGGTTTATCTTGGCTCATGGTTTCGGTTTGAGAGGTTCAGTTCATGATTGGCCAGCTCCAAGGCAGAAAAATCATGACAGAAGAGCATGATGGA
>PVLC010027408.1:0-21854 GCA_004027655.1 Graphiurus murinus
ACAATTTGAAGGTGGTTTTAAGAGGAAAATTTATAGCACTGAGTGTCCACATAAGAAAAACAGAAAGACATCAAATAAACAACCTAATGATACATCTCAAGGCCCTCTCAAAACTGGAATAATATATCCAGACAATGGGACATTATTTAGCACTAGAAAGAAATGAGTACTCATGATCATGTAATAAGAAACATAGAGGAATCCTAAATACATAGTACTAGGAAAAATAAGTCAATCTGAAAAGGCTACTTACTGTATGATTCTAATTAAATGACATTTTGGAAAAGGCAAAACTATGAAATTTTACAATAAAAATAAATAAGGATTTTTATTACTCAATAGCTAAAGTTTGTATTATAATATTTTTTACAATATGTTATTTAGTAAAAAAAAAAACCTTAAATATCTTTTGTATCTGTAAAAATTGAAACGATCTGGCCACCCAGAGTTTGGGAGGAGAATAGGATGAGTAGGCAGAATGCAGAAGAATTTTAGGTCAATGAAACTGTTCTTTATGATAATCTATGGTTAATTCATACATTTCACATTTGTCAGCACTAACAGTACATTAAAAAAACAAGCACTTTCTATTGAAAACTGTACTTTGGATACTAATGATGTGCCAGTATGGATTCATGGATTGTAACAAATATACCATTCTGGTAAGGGATATTGATAGTGGGATGCAGTGAACATGTGGGAGAGGAGGTATAGGGGAAATACCTTCATTTTCATTTACTTTTGTTATGAACCTAAAACTGATATTAAATATAAATATAAAATATAACTTTCCTTTTTAAAATAATTAGGGTGGCCGGATTGTTTCAGTTTTTACAGATACAAAAGATATTTAAGGTTTTTTTTTTAACTAACATATTGTAAAAAATATTATAATACAAACTTTAGCTATTGAGTAATAAAAAACCTTATTTATTTTTATTGTAAAAATTTTTATATATACATACATATTCATAGGTCTATATACTATGTTCTTATGAGACTTTTTACTTCATTATACATATATACTATGATAAAAATTTTAAACACATTTGCCACCATCATGGTTTCAGATAACATGATTTTGCAGACCCAAATGCATAGAGTAACCATTTATGGGAAGTTTAAATGGCCTAAGTTTTGGTTTGGTGTTTTTGTCATTTCTTTCTAACTCATTTCCTTTCCACCATCACAACAATTAATACACCACAAGAAATATTTAGGGTAATTTTCCAGGGAGGCAGAAGGAAAAATCTTTTGAGACATCTTTTGGACAAACCCCAGATGGTGCTTTTATTATTTCCATGGACTTTGAGCATTTTATGAGATACAGCACCTGCCAATTAACACTGTAAAATCCATGGATAAATTCTGCAGGTTGCTGCCAATGATATGCTTTAAAGTGATACATACTTTTTCCACTAGTCAACATACTCATTTCAAAGTAAGAAGAGAATTACTATTAGAGTCAAATTTTTAACTGAAGTGAAGGATCTCTAACTCTCAAAGAAAAGAGGATGGTTAGTGTTCTAAGGAAAAGATAAAGCCAAATGCAGGACAAAAATAAATGTTGAAGAATGTGTCACTCATTATAGATAGATGATCACACAATTCAAAGTGAAATGCTTTGGGAGGGAAAGGAAATATCATTAACTATTATACCAAATATCAGGCAGTGAATAAGAATATCTGGATATTCTAGTTTTAAAGAGGTGTTACGCAGAATTAAGGACAGCGAGAAGAAGTGCCTGTCAAATATTTGAAGTCTTTTCAGTTTTCCATTATCCTAAATATATTTAGGGTTATTAAGACTCATAAATAAATTGTAGTGAGAATTAAATTTTTGCTTCTCTAAGATTCATGAGCCCTACTTCCAATAGACTCATGTTTTGTTTGCTTAGTTACTTCTCCCATATTTACGTTCACATAATCTGGTGGGTCTTCATTTTGAATTTTTATAGGGAAAAGTCATTGGAAATAACAGAATGAAATGTGCAGTAGTATTTTTACTTGAATTCTTTGTCTCTTTATATTTTCGTCAGAGAAACATCGGACAAAATATTTTGGTCATTAATATGTGAACAAATAAAAAAAGGAAAGGGTGAATAGGGAACTGTGAAACCATCTAATTTAATTTCTTTCCCTCTCTATAAAGCCCATTTCAATTTTACCTACAGACCATTAATTCATTTGCAATTTACTATACTAATGATATAAGACTTCATTAAGCAATAAATTCAGACATTCTCCTGTTTTCTTCAATTTAAATGTTGAGAATATTACTTCTGTTATTTATGTCCTTAGCCTTCAATTTAGGGTAAATTAACAAATAAACCTCAAATTCCTATCTAGATTTAGGTTGTATAAATTCTCTTTGGTAACACTATATTACTCCTAATGTTAAATATAATATCCTGTTCACACTAGACTCGTGACTATAAATAATGCAAAAAATCAGTTTTTAATGCATAGAATTTCCTGCATAAAGATGAGAAAATTACCTATTGACGATGAGGCATAAAGTTCAAGATCACATCAGTTGAATGGTGACATAAAATACAGTCTGAATTCTTGCCGTGTCATCCTTAACTTCAAATGTATAACAAAGTATGTGATTATATTTGTAAAAAGTTTTAACTGTATAAGTTTTTAGTTGCTAGTTTTATTTTCTTACATATTTTACTACATTTATCTTCATCAAAATGTGAACTACATATGTACAATTTGTCCTTGTTAAGAGTTGTGATAGAATTGGCTCTTAAAAATAATTGCCATAAGGAATTGTGGAATAAATTAGTCATGCTAAAAATATCATTTTTATTTAGAGGTTATATATACACATGTCAAAACAACTGAATGCAAATGCAAAGTACTCAGTCAATCAAATGGTTATGTTGTCTACATGATGCCAAACACCCAGCTTGATTGATATTTGTTCCCAATGGAATGAATTGACTATAGAACCATTGATATTATCTTTATAAAAAAGAGTTGATCATGTAATAGCTATGCTTAAATTTTCTTCATGACTTTCAAGATAAATTTCAAAATCCTTGGCTAGACATAAAGGGCCTTTCAAGAACAATGTACTATTTGCTTTCCGAATCTGACTTCTTCTATCATCCTCCCACCTTGCCCTAACCATTGTATTGTTCATTATTTTATTCACTTTCCCTGACCTGTGAGAAACTTTCATGATGGTTTTTTTCTATGCCAGTATCTCCCCCCCATTCCTGACTATATCCACTAGCCTGATTTTTCACATGGCAATTCCTTTATCATTCTAAGTCAGAGGCTAAAGGTCACATGGTCAGTTATATCCTACTTTGTCCTCTCCCACTGCTGTCAGGCTTATTTGCCCCTATTAATTTTCACTTGGGGCAAAGTAAATACTCTATTGTTATTTGAAAGAATACATCACTTGATCAGTTATTTACCTTTTGAATGTGAGTTGATGTCCCTAAGGTTCATTAGGTATCCACTGTTCTTCCATTTCAACTCATTTAGAAATGTGATGTATAAACCCAGGCATGGTGGTGCGCACTTGTAATCCCAGTACTTGGGAGGTTGAGAAAGGAGGATTGCAGGTTTGTGGCCAGCTTCAACAAGTTAGTGAGAGTCTCTGCAAATGAGATCCTCTTTCAAAGTAAAAATAATAAAATAGGCTTGCAAAATGTTACATGCTTGTAGCTCAGAGGTAGAATACCACTGGGTTCAAATCCCTAGTAGACCAACAACAAAAATTTAGAAAAATGTGATTTATATAAAACTTGAGTTTTTTGTAAAAAAAATGTACTGAAAGTAATAACCATTTTATTTTAAGTTACCACTGTTAAAAAGTAATCAAGTTAAACAAAGCTTAGTGCTATTTTTGCTTATGGTAGTTTTTAAGTCTTCATAAGCCTTAACATATCTTTAATATTTTTTTTTCATGATGTTCCTTTCATCATTCTTAACTTTTTTCTACAATGAATCTAGTGCATAAGTGGCATACAGAGTTCTGGATATAAATCAATGAAGAGTGTTGAGATTTGGGGGAATGGGGAACCAATACATGTCATGCCTTTTACTTCTTGGATCAGAATCTGATCTTTTCACTTGGAGCAGAAGTAGTACATTACCCTGATTTTCTCTTTCTCTCTGGCCAGTCTTCTCTTTGAGACTTCACTGTCCTTCATCACACCTTTTAAGGATGGCATATTCTGGAGCTTTGTGAGAATTTTTTTCAAGCCTAATAAAATGTTACACGATTGTAAGGGCCAAATTTATGTCTCCAACCCATACCTTTCCCTAAATTCTCATTTATCTCACCTACTCTAATTCACTACTATGAACAATAGATATTTTAAAACAAAGTTTATTCAAAACTCAACTTCTAATTATTTCCCCTCTCCCAAAGATGTACTCTTTCTTACCTTAATTAGTACCAGTTCTATTCTTCAAATGCTCAGGAAAAGGAAGTAAACAAGTAAGTAAATAAAGTATGGATAGATGTATAGATAATCTAGAAGCCAGACAGAAAAGCAGAGTTGGAATTAACTTTGAAATCTCTCTCTTATGCCCCATATGCAGTCTATTGAGACACATCTAGTATGCTGCCACTTTGTACCTGGGGATAAAGATAACATCATCTCTTACCTGCTGTCTTTCAGTAGCCTTTTAACTGATTTCTATACTTATGTTCTTCCACCTTTAGAGTCTATTTTCAATGCAGGAGTTGAAGTAGTTATTTTAGGACAGAATATCATATCATGCCACCCTGCTCAGATCCTTTAATGGCTATTTACTTAAATAAATAAAAGGTGCCAGTATGCCACATCAGCAAATGCTACCAGAAAATAATATGTTATTTTACTGTTTTGAGGTTGATCTCCATCAATCAACCTAAGATGTCCTAGTTTAAACTGGCATTCATGACTGTACACATTCATTTCAGAATTTGATAAGATTTAAATTGAGTCACAGGCTATTTAATCAGAATTTAAATAGAATTCCAAACACTTTAAGTAATATATTTGAAAATCTTTCTAGCAGAAAAAATATGAGAATCTCAAAATATTATATCCAAACCTTATAAAGCAGCAATGTGAATAATATACAAATCAAATAGATAGGTTAATTTATTCTAATGACAATATATACCAAGAGCATGTTTGCATATTAACAAATAAAATGAACTGTTCCCACGTTTTTGCAGCACAGACACAGTTTAGTAAAATTAACACAGGTAATTGAAAATAGCAGAAGTTAATCAATAAAATTACCCATGGAAAATTCCAGAAAGTATTACAAATTTAGTATTCATATTCTACTACACCAAAAAAGGATAGAAAAAATAGTAATATTGTTCAGACATAAGGGCTTCTTAGCAGCATAGATGAATGGGACTTTTAATTATTCAGGAAGACAAAATATTCCAAGGAGTGAATTTTGTAAATCAATAATCAATAATATATATGTATGTTATTGGTTTAAAATTAAGAAAACATGTTTATTTTGTAGTAACATAAATTTATTTAAAAAATAAAACCAATTAGTTAGCAAATTCCTCCTATTGAAAAAGCAACAATCAAATTTCATCTGAATATAACTAAAATATGTAAATATTGTATCTTAATACTGCATTATCTACTATTTGTATATCATTTATCTATGAAGTAAAACACTTAACACAGAGTGAAATACATAAAAATAAGGCTATAAGGTAGGCTTCTGTGTTGATATAGATTACCTGTAGACAAATAGCAATTTTTGTTGTCTATTGAATATATCACATTTATATACCCTTTTGTTTCTTAAATCTGGAAAATAAAAGGAATAAAATAATCTTATTTTATTATACCTAATTTAATTATGATATGTAGGATAAATAGTGATAATAGAAAGGTAACTTTGTTTTCCTATGTTGACAACATAAATTTTTGATATTGTTCCTGAAAGTTATTGAAAACAAAAGAATATTCACAACATATCGGCATATGAAAAACATTAGGCATATAATAATGTGTTTTCACAAATAAGATCTTCGTTTCCTCCTAAGAGATAAAGAAGTAGAAGATCAAGCAATACCTTAAATTCATCTAATGAATTGATTTTTTTCAAAAGATAAATATCAATCTAGAACATAGATTAGCAAACTATAGCTCTTTTTTGCAAATAAACTTCTATTGACACATTTGTTTATGTATTGTCTATGTTTCCTCCTACACTATAATGGCAGAGTTATGTAGTTGCAGAGAGAGAGATGGTATGGTCTGTGGAGTCTAAAATATTTGCTATTTAACCTTTACATGAAGAGTTTACTAATTCCTAACTTAGAAATTTAATTTTTTTGTTATTTTGCTCTCTCTTTAATAAATTATAAGACTCATTATAAAAGGTCAAGAACTGCATAACGTATAACTTAGGATTCTATACCATTGAACTCATTTGAATTTCTTGGCTGTTGTTAAGATGATTGCATATGATAATTGTGTTACTCTAAGCCAATGATTTTCAATCTTGGCTGCATATTAGAAAACCAAGAGAACTTTGTACAATTCCCGTTTCTAATCCACACCTCAACCTAATTAAAAAAGAATAAATGAGGGGGAAGAGACACCATGATCACTATCACTTTTAATGCTCCCTAAATTATTCCAATGTGCAGGCAGAATCTAACTCTTTGCCCCTTCTATAATGTTCAAATCAATTGGAACCAGACCTAAAAATGAGGAAACTAGGAGACTTAATATGTTTACAACATTTCCTATATTTAGACAATCATATTTTAAATCCAGTAAACAAAAAGCAGGAATAAAATTATTCAGAATTATAATGTAAAGTAGCTTTTAAAATTACATTGCTGTAGTCTAAGAAAGACATTATGAGGCTGTTTAAATATGTTGCAGGCATAGACATGGGTAACCTGCTGAAATTTTATGTTAATAATATTAATTTGGATAATAATTCTCATATTATTACACTTTCAACTTAATTTATGTTATTTAACTCTTAGTACTTCCAAACAGTCTTTACAACCTATTAGAAATATGAATTATCACTGGGAGAAATTAATGGTACATTCCTATATGTAAAATTTATTCCTTTAACTGTAGATAATATTCAAAGATAGAAAGCACCAAATCCTGGATTGTCAAAAAAAATTTTTTTTTCTTCATCCTTATTAAAAATAAAGTATTAGACAGATGTCTTCTAAAGATATGCAATCAAGAAGACAGTATTAACAATACAATCATATAATAACAACTAGATAAAAATTAATGTTTTGAATATAAAATGTTTCAGGAATTCATCATTAGAGAAAGGGAGTAGGAATCTGAAAGAAAATGATCACATTATATATCTCGAATGAAGAAAACACGTGATTTATTGCCTCAATGTTGGCTTCAGGAAATGACAAATTAGAAACTGTAGGAAGTAATATCAGATTGCAGTAGAATCTTGTCTAAATGGGAGACTTAATGAAAGGTATAATTATTAACAAACCTGAAAAAGAGATAATACAGGAATTTTTTCCTGTACCAGATTTTAAAATGATATACTGTTAAATTAAATTGGTTCCATGGAATTTATAAAATAGGCCTATGAAAGGGCTAAGATTTAAAGCAATTAATAAAGATATTGATATTAATGATAATAATCATTTAATATAAATAAACCAATAAGTTTCATAAGTATAATATCACAAAATTCAGTCAGAGCTGTGGTTTCATCTGAGATTCCAAGCATTTTTGAAGCACAGACCACTCTATTTGAAACTATTAGAGCATTATTAGAAATATTATGTGAGGGATGACCACTGACATTTTTCTAAATAAACTAATGCTCAAAATCTAAATAAACACACTGAAAGACAACTATACAAGCTTTAAAACAGGAAATGAAGAAATACAATTGTCATTATTTTCATATAATATGAGTACCTACATGGAAACCAAAAAAAGTGCTCATGAGGAAGCTGCTAGAATGTCTAAAAACACTAAAAATGTTCTGTGTGTGAAACTTCAATATATATGATAATAAATAATCATATGAGCTAGTGATAAAGTATAAGATATGGCTTCAGAAAGATATTATATAGCAGAAAAACAAAGTAATGGGAAAAAAGTTATTAAAGTATGCTAAAATATTTTTAGAAAGCATCACTTAGATTGATGTACTTTTCTAAGTCAAAGAGTATGTTTGTTAGTTATGTGTCTGGAGACCAGGAACAAATAGTAAAGCTTTCCACTTCCAGGGCATAGACATGTGATTTATATTATTATCTAGTTCCCAAAATTATTTATGTACCATAACATAATTTTGACTATCAATAAATGAGTTTCACATATTTTTATTATACTAAGGAAGATTTTAAATTTTCCTCATAAGGAAGTGTTATATTCATTATATATACTTATTATAAAATGATACACAATATTCTAAGCTTTGCAAATAATTATGCTTTCTATAATAGGTTTCCAAATGATGCATACTTTTGGTAATCATAGCAAAATTTTTATGATTATAAGTGACAGATGTCTGTGTCTTGCAATCATTTTAGCTTGACATTTCCAATTATTACAGCTATATTGATGAAAGAAGATTAAGGAGCTCTCAGATGCCAAATCCCATTATTTCAACTTTATGTACAGCTGTCAAGGCCTAATAATTCCAAAGGGATATAACTGTTCTGGAATAAAAATGCAGAAGGAAGGTCCTCTCGGCAATTTGAAACTGAATGCAATCTCTCAAATGTAAAAGGTAAAAAATGAGTACAAATCTACTTTTTAACTTTCACTTCTCCTTGTAAAATGATACTTCAAATTCCAAAAGAAGCAAAAGTCCACAAGCAAGATCATGTTTCTGAGTAAATTTGAGCAATCTATTTTTTTGCCTTAAAATTCTTAATACATGCATAACTAAGAGCATACAATAAAGGATGGAGAGTTTAGGTTTGGGAGTTAATAGTCATTTCTGCTATTTCCTTTTGTCTAGTATTTTTCTCAGTAATTTACAGCTTTGTCCTTTTAAATTCATTTTTGAAAAGCAGTAATTCATAGAGTGCTTTGTTTGGATCCTCTATATTGCACACAAATCTCTTATATCACAGCACATCTTTAACTTATTAAAGATTATAATGAATTATTTCTACTACAAAATCATTATTCTTGGGTTCTTGAGACAGGGGATTTCAGGTTCGAGACTAGTATGCAGTAACCTAGCAAGACCTGGTTTCAAAATAAAAAAATATAAAGATCTGAGGGTGTAGTTCATAGCTAAAACATCTCTGGGCTCAATCCCCAGTGTCACACATAAAAAATGGTAGCTAACTCTGAATTTATTCAGCATATTTCTATTTATTTTTCAAATTAATGGATTCTAAATTATAGTGATTATCTTTATTATAGCTATTTTAAAGTAAGAAATATACTAACAGCAACTAAAATATTAAGCACCAAAATATTTTATCTTATAAGAACATGGCTTATACTCTGGAATGAAGATTATTCTGAAAATACAAGGAATTAGACAGTGGCAGAACTCTAACTGGAAATCTTAATCTACTTATCATAATCTCCTTAATCCTTTCTAAGAAGGATATTACCTTTCAAAAACACTGACACAAGACACCAACATACCATTCAAGATGTGTATTTTGGGTGAAAATCACCTATAATGGGTTTTTATTAAACTTAAGGAAATAAGTTAACATATTTATTATTTGATAACATTTTAAAAAGCTGGTTAGTGGCATGTTTTCTTATCTCTGGTTGAAAGGTCTGCATCTTAATCATGCCTATGCTTACATCATTTTGCTGAGTGGCCTGTCCTCCAAGGCTCTCAGGTGAGCCTCCTGATGTCCAAAGTAGTTTGGTAGCCAAAGTTGTGTTTTTTGAGTAGTATAAAACAGTAGTATACTTAGAATACTTAGAAACATAGTGGTTTCTGAAAATAACCCTAGATTTTCTCTTTCATAGAAATAAACACACAAAGACTTCAGTGGAGATTTTTTCTAATTCTCTTCTGTCTACACATTTTTTTTCCTCTCACTGTAACAATTGTTTTCATTTTCACTTTGACAGGAAGAAAAATTAGTAGCTTACCATCTTTCTACTTGACAGCTGACTCATACAAGTCCAACATCGGTTAAACTACAGCTTTGCTCTGATTATTTCATTCTTTGAGATCACTCTTTATTCCACCTAATTCTGTGGACAGAAAGTATTCTGGAGTGCCAGTAATTTGTTGGTATGAGATGTTGAAAGATGTTCCTCACTTCATGTGTTCTAATGAGCATGATGGTTCATTCTGAGTGTCTGACTCTGAGGAAGATAATAAGCCTAGAAGCTCTCTTAGTCACAGATAGGTCTGCAGTGTATGGTGGGATGAGCTTCACATTTAAAACAGATCTTTCTATTTGAAGCAAAGAAAGTTTAAAACATTCATGTGTTGGATTCCTTTTCTTTTTTATTTTACATTTTGAAAACTTTTTATCAGTGCAATATGATTATACTAATTATACATTGTAATAAGATTCAAAATGGTATATTCATTTATGCACACAACTTATCTTTATGTGGTTCCGTCGTAACCCCATCTTGCTATTCCCCCCAACAAATCCTCTCCATACATGCTAAGAGCTTGTTAGTGATAGCTTTGTGTATGCATATAATATTATTTCTTGTTCCTTTACTTAAGCTTCCTTTTTATCCTTCTCATCTCCTTCCCCACTTCCTTCCACTGTTCTACTGATCCCACTTCTTATGAATTTCTTTTTCTTTCTTGTTTTCTTTCTAACTTCCATATATGAGAAAAAATTATATAAGATAGCATTTTAAAATTAAACAAAGATTTCAAAAATCAATAATATTTTTTTTTCATGCTTAGATTTTCTATTTCTTTTATTATAAGAACACTTGAAGATGATCATTATTTTACTTTTTATTTATTTAATTATGCCTTCATTGGTACATTATAGTCTCACATCATAATGTAAATCATATTGACAGTGACATACATGCAAACAGCACTTGGTGGCCCAGTATCACCTCCCCATTTCCCCCCCCTCCCAGTACAGAGTACTGGGATTGATATTGATATATTCACATATGTACACATATTTGATGAGAGTATTTCCATTAATGAGCCTCAGCCTTCCCCCAACCCTTCCCTTAGAACATCTTTCTGGCTCCAGTGAGGTTTCTCCTCTACTATCTAGAGTCCCTTTGGTATCGCAGTTACTCTCTGGCTTTCACATATTAGAGAACACATATTCCCCTGACTAAGTGACTGACTAATCTCACTTAACATAATGTTCTCCAGGTCCTCTCATTTTCTTGCAAATGATATAATTTCATTCTTCACTGCTGAGTAGAATTCCATTGTGAGATACAAATGGCCAATAGATACATGAAGAAATGTTCAGTTTCATTAGCAATCAGAAATGCAAATCAAAATTACACTGAGATTCCATCTAACCCCAATCAGAATGGCAATCATCAAGAAGTCAAAAAACAAAACAATGATAGTGAGAGTGTGAGGAAATTGGAACCATTCTACATTGTTGGTGGGATTGCAAACTAGTTCAGTTCTATGATGATTCCTCAGAAAACTGGGGATGGAGCCACCATTTGGTCCAGCCATTCCACTCCTAAGTATCTTTAAAAAGGAGCCCAAATCAGAGAACTACAGTAATATAAGCATAACCATGCTCATAGAAGCACAATTCACAATAGCCAAGTTATGGAACCAACCTAGGTATCTAACAACAGGTGAATATTTTATTTTTAAAACTTATTAGCTGGGCGTGGTGGCGCACGCTTATAATCCCAGCATTTGGGAGGCTGAGACCGGAGGATCCGGGTTCGCAGCCAGCCTCAGCTACCTAGTGAGGCACTCTGCAACTTAGTGAGACTCGGTTTCAAAATAAAGAATAAAAAAACTAGGGCTGGGGGTATAGCTCGGAGGTAGAACGCCCCGAGTTCGATCCCCAGTACCGCAAAAAAAATAAAATAAAATAAACTTATTTTAGTCTCTGTTTTTCAGAAAACCAGAATAAACCCACCAATATCTTTCATCCTGTGAAATAAAGAACTCTCCAAGAAAGTCAGTGTTTATTTTAAAAATAATCTGTGAAGAATTTTCTTAGTTGTAGTTAATTGTTAATAATTCAAATAGTTAAGAAGTGAGAGATAGTGAATTTTCCAAGATCCCATTTACATGCATTTTAATACATGGTATTTTTTTTTAAATTTATGTGAGGGCAAGAATAAAAATATTCTATTGTTCTATTTTTTGTTATTTTTAAGATCCTAAAAAACTTAACTTGCTTAGAATAAAACTATTCTCATCTTAGATTCCAATAATGTTATTAGACTATATCTTCTAATGTTAGTCTGCACAATTTTTTACTTTTAATCTAGGTGATTGTTATATAGCAAATATATTTTCAATTTTAATCATAAAAGTCTGTCACTTATAGAAATTTGATATTATAGATTTTAAGATAGTAATCTTGAGTGTTATTTTTATTTCATGGCTAATGAAATACTGAATTACTTTGTTCTTCTAGTTGGTATTTTATTGCTAGCATACTTGGAATTTTTCTCTTTTCTACTGAATTATTATTAACAAATTTAGCATATTTGAAATATAAATTTGAATATAACAGCAAAATATTCAGGAAACTACTAAAGAAACTTTTACTTACCTAGTTTTTAATGTTGTGCAATCAAGTTTACTTTTCTCAGTTGCTTCACACCTTTTATTACAAAAGAACAATTCATCAATAACTTACAAGATGTGACTACTTTAATAGAAAATGTATACTTGCAATATTCAAAGCAAAAATAATTTTATAGTTTCTCCTCCAATAAATATATACTTACTTTTAGGTAGGCTCATGCACACGTCTGTAATCTCAGTAATTGAGAAGTTAAGAAAGTAGAATTTCAGATTTGAAATCTGCCTCAGAAATTTAGAGACTCAGCAGCCTAGTGAAACACTTTCAAAACAAAAAAACTAAAAAAGGTCTGGGGGTGTATCTCAAAGGTATAATGCCCATGAGTTCTATCCTAGTACCCAACCTCCACACACACTTTTGTTCTTATTTGACTTAGCTTTAGGATTTTCTTGTTACATTTGTTAATTTTTATTTGTCTTGTATTGCTCAACATAATATATTTTGGCACTAACTCAGAAAGAAAGACTTGGTGTTGGACAGGAGAAAAATCAAAAAGTATTTTGTATTTCTAATTTTATAGAATGTCCCTGATAGTAATTTTTTTCTAGGATTCTATGGTACTGTTTAATAACATAATAAAACAGTCCATAAAGTTTTCAGGAAGGTCTTATTTACACATAAGGACTTCCTCTGAGGAATTCCTATTGGGCATTATGTTTTATGTGATATTTCTGCTCAGTGTTTTCCCAATGGTAAGAAAATTGCCTCTAGAAATTTAGAGTATAATTTGGCCTATAGGTTTCCTATCAATTTTAATAGTACTTTAATAGTAACACTCATAAAGCACAAAGTTTTTTTTTTTTTGCTTGTTTTTTGTGTTTTATTTTTGTTGTTGTTGTTATCATTTTTTGCACTGCAAATGGAACACAAGGGCATTCTAAATCTGAGCTACACCACTAGTCCTTTTTTTTTTTTAATTTTGAAACAGGGTCTTGCTAAGTTCTTGATGGTCTCACCAAGTTGCTGAGTGTGGTTTCAACCTTGCAATACTCCTGTCTCAGTCTCTAAGAACTAGCATGTGTCATGATGTCCAACTTTAATTTTATATTCTGAACATTATTTATATTTCAATCTTATTTTACACAGTATACTCCCGACAAATAGATAACTTTATTATATTAAATCAATTAAATACAGTCCTATATGAATTACTGTAGCCATATAGTTCTTTACATAAATATCTGCTCAAAGATCTTCACTAAAACATAGGATCAATGACAGTATATTCTAAATTTTGCTCAGATCCTTTAAAATAATTTCAAAATATACATAACTTCTTGCATATATGAAACTGATATCAACTATTTTCATCACCTTTAACTAAAAATAACACACACACTTTGTGTGTTATAAGCAATTAAAGTATGTCAATTTAAAAAATATTTAATGGAATATGAATACTAAATTACTTATCATTATCACACACTTAAAAATACATTAACTATTTAAAAGAAATTTTATATTGTTCCATTATGCCTTGGATTTATATTCATTTTGTATTTGCCTCACAAAATTTTATTATACCATATTTTCATTAGAAACATTTATTTACTGATAGTTTTAATCATGCTTCTCTATAATAAAAATATGAAGCTACATTTAATTTAAAAAGATTTCTTTTGACTACAAAACTTATAGCTGACATATTTTCCTGGCTTGGCATATTAACTACACTTATTGGTTCATAATTCAATTGACATATATAATATGCAAGTAGTAATCACTAAACGTAAAACTAAAATAACATAAGAAGTATTTTTCTTAATGACACAACTAGGATTGCTTTTTTTTGTCTTTTATTCGTTTCGTGTATCTGTGGAATAAATTCTAGTTAGAACAATGCAATGTTTAATAACAATCCAATTTTTAATCCAGTTAACAATTAAAGATGTTGATTCTGAGAAAATAACATTTACAAAAACATGTTAGTAAACTTTTGTAGTAATGTATCAATTTTTTTTTTTTGAACTGGGAGTTGAACCCTGGGACATTCTACCTTGGAGCTACTCCCACAGCCTTATTTTTATTCTTTATTTTGAAACGGGGTGTCACTAAGTGGCAGAGTGCCTCAATAAGTAGCTAAGGCTGGCTAGGAAGCTGTGATTCTCCTGTCTCAGCCTCCTAAATACTGGGATTACAAGCATGCACCATCATGTCTGGCTGTAATGTATCAATTTTTAAACTGCATTCTAGGTTATATGCTGAATATACTATAAAACAAATTTTAATTTCCATTTTTAGACAGTAGAAAGAAGGTAGTTTAAAATTAATAATTTGGAAAAGTATGTGACCTTGTCATTAAAATTATTGATTTTTTTATACTTTCATTGGTGCATTATAGTCTCACATCATAATATACTTCATAGTGATAGTAACATACATGCACATAGCACTTGGTGGGCTTTCCCCTGGCTCCCTCTGCATCCCCCTCTTCCCCTAGATGATCTCCTTGGCTCCACTAGTTTCTCCTCCATTATCTGAAGTCCCTCTTGTATCCAGATTACTCCCTAGCTTCCACATATGAGAGAAAATATACAAACCTTCACTTTCTATGACTGGCTAATTTCACTTAGCATAATATTCTCCAGGTCCACCCATTTTCCTGCAAATGACATAATTTTGTCTTCTTTATTGTTGAGTAGAATTCCATTGTATATATATCCTATAATTTTGAGCCTTCAGGATAAGTGAAGATCTTTGCTAGGTATACCTCTGATAAAGAACTAATATCTAGAATATACAAAGCCCTTGAAAGACTTAACACTAAAACAACTAATAACTCAATCAGGAAATGGTAAATTGAACTAAATAGATACTTTACAAAAGAAGGAATATAAATGGCTAATAAATACATAAAAAAAGTTCAGTATCATTAGTAATCATGGAATGCAAATCAAAACTACACTGAGATTCCATCTAAATCCAATCAGAAAAGTAATAATCTAGAAGTCAAGCAACAGTAAATGCCAGTGAGAATATGGGTAAATTGGAACTCTTCCACACTGTTGGTGGAATTGCAAATTAGAACAGCTGTTATGGAGATAAGTGTAGAGATCCCTCAGAAAATTGGGAATGGATCTACTATATATTCCAGCTATGTCATTCCTAGGTATCTTTCTAACAGGACTAAAATCAGAGAATTATAGTAATAAATGCATATCTGTGTTTATAGCAGCACAATTCACAATAGCCAAACCATAGAACCAACCACAGTATCCATCAACAGATGAATGGATTACAAATTTGTGGAAATTATTGACTTTAATAAATTCTGGGAAAGTAAAATATTCCAAAATTTAACAAATATAATCAAATTATTGCTAATTATAATTGCTATTTTTTCATTTTGAGGCAGCTATTAAAATTGATAGAAAAATGAAAATAATATGAATTTCATTGTCTTTGTAATTACAACATTTTTTATTATAAATATCACTTGTTTTAAAATCCTTGTCAAAACATGGAAATGTGTACTTATTTCATCAATTTAAATAAAAACATTCAGCATATGACTTATTTGGTAAAGGTAGTCTGTAGTTCCATATTAATTAGTTAAAACAGACCTGGACAATATCTGATGACATTGTCATCTCACAATTACATAATAATACATACTCTCTAAAAAAAATAAGGTATGTGAGATGTAGTTTTAAGAAAAGTAGATCAATTAGTCATGTAGCCTTGCTGCTAGCTTGTTGTCTAGATTCAGTAAAGATCTGTAGACTTCCTATTTCATTTAATATTTTTACTTTGTTTTACTGGTACTCTCCTTCAAGTGATGTATTCTTTGACTTGAGTAGGAAAGAAAACCCTTTACAGGAAATTTTGCAAAAGTGTTTCTTTGCTTGATACCCAAAAAACTTATACTGAAGAGAAATAGACAGTAGGATTCTGAGAGCTGAGAGATATGCTCTGCTTTTGTAAAGCAGAAGAAAAGGAATTGTGAAGCCAGGTGAAAATAGAGATCCCATGGGAATATTAGTTTTCCGGAATTTCTGAAAAATTGTTCATGTACAGTGGCACCAGATCTTGATTTTAAAAGCATTGACACAAGAAAAAAGACTTAAGTTACTTAAAAATATATTCAATAACCTCCTCTTCTATTCCAAAATTACTTATACCAAATTACTTTTTCTTATCATAATTACATGTATTTTCAAGATTAAACCCTATTATAGTATTTATCATAATTTCATTCATTATAAAAGTTGAACAATGTTCCATTGTGGTCATATATATACATATATATATACTATATATAGATAGATTTTATATATATATATATATATATATATATATATATATATATTTCTTGATCCATTCATTTGTTCATGGACATTAGCAGTTTCTTCCTTTTGGTTTGGCTATTATAAAGAATGAGACTATGAAAATAATATACAATTCCAAATCAGTTTTTTTTATTTCATTTCTTCAATGCTCCCTATCTATATTTGCCCTTTAATTCTGGTTTTGTAGTATAGTTTGAAGTCAAGTATTGTGATGCCTCCTGCATGGTTCTTGCTGCTGAGGACTCCTTTGGCTATTCTGTTTTTTTGTTGTTCCAAATGAATTTAAAGACTGATTTGTCTATGTCTGTGAGATGTGACCTCAGTAATTTAATAAGAATCACATTGAATATGTTTATCACTTTTGTAACATTAGCCATTTTGATGATACTTATTCTGCCTACCCAAGAGCATGGGACATCTTTCTATCTTCTAAGTTCTTCTTTGAATTTTTTTTCAATGTTTTATAATTTTCCTTGTAAAGGTCTTTTACCTCCTTGGTTAGGTTTACTCCTAAGTATTTTATTTTGGGGGGTATTGATTGGAGTGGAAATGTTTTCTGGATTTTTTTTTAGTGGATTTATGGTTGGCATACAAGAAAGGTACTGATTTTTTAATATTGATTTGGTATCCAGACACTTGCTGAATTTGTTGATCAGTTCTATAAGCCTTTTGGTTGAGTTTGTTGGGTCATCTAAGTATAGTATCATGTAATCTGCAAATAGAGAGAGTTTTGGTCTTCCATTTCTATTTGTACTCTTTTGATTTCCTTCTCTTGCCTTTTTCTCTTGCTAGAGTTTTTAACTAGTTAGGCCAAAACTCAGACATAAATAAAACCTCTTCAGGACTATGTTAGATCTAAGAGTAGGTAAATATTTTCTTAAACTCTAAGTAGCTATCCACATAATTTTCTGTTTTGTTTTGCTGTTTTTGAGCTTACATCTAAATTCAGAAGAGTAAGTGTTTTAACATTTATGGGTGACATATAGGAAAAAGAAATTTATCTTTGTGCATAGTGGTATTATATAACAGAATAATTTTACTTTTGTTGTAGAAACAAAGTATACAATATTCTGGGCATTTATCCTCATATTTTTGCCTCAGCAGCACATTGTTATTTGAGACATTCAACATGATGAAGAAAATATGCACATTTTCCTATAAAACTAAAGAAACTCCAGAAATCTCATATACCATAAAATGTATTTTAACTTTCTCGATTGAGAATAGAATATAAAAATACTTTATACTTTTCCAAAACTTATTCCAGATATTATAAGTCATATATTTTTCAAAATGAAAGAAAATGACTATTAGTTTGAAATACATCAACTACAGAAATGGTTGCACATAATTTTTTTTGTTGTTTTGAGGTAAAGAATATGAATATCATGAGATGTTAGGTTAAAGATACCTTTGCATGAACATAAAAATGTGACTCATATTTTAATGCCACTTGAGTGGAGTTAAACTTAACTTAATCCTGTATTTCAATGCAAATTAAAAAGTGAGAAAAACTTTATAGTCCACAATTAAAACAGTCTTTCTCTATATTTGAATTTATAAATATGAAAATACTGGGAGCTAGCAAGTAAGAGTTGATATACACTTTGAAACATTCTTTTAATTTACAAGTATCTTTGAAATATATCACTTAAGTCTGGCATCGAATGAAAAATACAGCTCAAAATTATAGATAAGAGTGGATCTAAAGGAGTTAAAATCCAGTACCAAACCCGTCCACTTCCCATTCTTACACCACTGCAGAATTCCAGTATTTAAAAATGTCTTCTCTCCATAGGCTCCCATTCCAGTAAAAAGCTGGCCCTGACCCCAGGATTCTTGTCCTACTCTCAGCTACACTGGTCTACTCTTTGAATCCCCTTTTATTCCACCTTCAAAGGTGCTCTGCATCACCTTCTTTCCATGGACTTCCTCTTCTTCATGCCATTGTGAAAGGATTTTCTTGATATTTGCTTCTGATCTATGAACTAGTTGCTATTAATCTTTAAAAAGGTATAGAAAAAATATCAAGAACACATTTTTAAAAACTTTAAGATCTGAAGACTTGTTACAAAAACACTGTTATCAAAGGTCCTCTTTTTCTTTGATTCAACTGAATACAAATGCAAAAAAAATATTTTTAATTTATTTTTTACCAGGCATGGTGGTGCAAGCCTGTAAGCCCAAGTACTTGGGAGGCTGAGAAAGGAGGATCCCAGGTTCAAAGCTATTGTGTGGTAACTTAGTAAGGCCCGGAGCAACTTAGGGAGACCCTGTTTGAAAATAAAAAGTAAAAATGGCTGAAGTGTAGTTAAGAGGTAGAAGTTGCCTGGGTTCAATCCCTAGTAATCAAATAAAAAACAAACAAACAAACAAAAAAACAACAACAAAAAACCCTTACCTTAAATAATGAAGATAATTATAATCTTATTTTTATTTTATTTTTACAAAATTCTTATTTAGTTATTTTTCTGTTCTTTTAATATACTTTTAATCTTTTTTTAATCACTGGAAAATACTATTCCTACAACAAGTACTGATTTTCCCTGTCACTAGATAGTCATCTGTCAAGTTCTATTTTTCACACTAATTTTTCAAGAAAAATTAAGCACTGCAATCATATAGTCTACATATAACTTAAAAACATCAAAAAACAGCTGAAAAATCTCTACAACAGTTTGGCACTGTTATCATTTTTTAACATGAATTCTATCCAGGCCTTAATACTATCCAGATCACTATCCCTGTTTTAGTGTATCTAGTTAAAGCGAAGGAAGAAGTGACAATGTGTGTGTGTGTGTGTGTGTGTGTGTGTGTGTGTATGAAGGTCATGAAGGTCATGAGATGAGGAAGGTGTGACTGGAAAATGCAGTATTTACCAGCTGGTGTTTATAACAATTTTTATACATAGTCAGACTACAAGTTTTCTTACCCATGAACTAATACTACTCACTGTGTTGTGGATGCTCAATAAAGTTAATTAAATGAATGCATTCAGTTTACCCAAATAAACCCTATCTCTGCTTCTAATTAACTGAATAAACTTGCACAAGTTACATAACTTCACCTCAGTTTCCACATCTATAAAAATGTTAGAAAAATAGTAAATATAAAACTTAACTTTTAGTTATAGTTAGATTCTAAGCCCTCGTATATGTGAGCTATTGACATAGTTAACTCTATTTTGAAAAAAAAAATTTAAATACATGGAGCTTATCAGTTTTTAGCACATTATCTGATAAAAATTAATGATGCTGATTTATTTCCAAGATGTGCTTTTCGTTTTCTTGTCAATTCTACAAGTTATTTAAATCAAAGTCTTGGTTCAACTACAGTTTTTTTTTTGTAGTAAAATTTATAATCCCCTTGTTCTGAGAAAATATTTCATGCTAAAGTAATATGTCAGCTAAATAGTTCTCTATATGTTAAAATAAGTTAGATATAATTTGTTTATCTCTTCTATGTTCAGATAGAACATAATAATTGAAGTTATTTAACTTCAAGTTACATTGGAGGACATTTTAAGGTTGCAACAACCTAAAATTACAGAGGTCAGAAAAAGTCAATATTTAATGTAGGAAGGCAGCCTGTGATAAATTTCCACTTTTCATTACAAGGCTATGATTAATTTATAACAATCATTATGATAATTACAATAGTCACAACAACAATAATACAAATAGCAAAACAAAAAAAATGTAGCTATATGTTATTTTGAGCCACTTGGGATCTGATATCTATATTTGTCTATCTTGAATTCCCTAATACTAGAATCTGAATAATCCAAGCAGATCTCCGAGATTATTTTTAATTCCTGAAATGTATCATATTCTCTGCCTCTAGTTCTGGACTTATACGTTTTTTTTTGTTGTTTTTTTTTTTACTTATATAACCATACAATCAGATATGAACTCACTGACTATATTGGTTTCTACCAAAATACACACACATACACACACACACACACACACACACACAGAGAAGCAACTAAATAATAATGAATACAGAAAAAAGAGCATAAAACTCCTAACTGATTTCAAAAGGAAAGACAATGAATTTGATAAAACTATAAAGTGAATGCTTGTTAAATATTTTATTTAATTTAATAATTAATCAGAGAACCAGACAGATGTTAAATCTAGTTCAAAAGTCAATTAAAATAATCCATATACATAGAAAAAAGAACTTCTGAACTAAATATATAAATAGATATAAAACGGATGTATTCACAGACAAAAAACAATTGTATTTCATGGAACAAAATGAATTTGCCTTTTTATGAATAAGAATCATTTGCATGATTATCAATTTTTTTACATTTTGCAGAGTTTTAAAATAGCTTATGATGAAAGGCTTAGGTAACCATGAAGGCTGTGCTAGTCAGGACATTATGATTAATTTAAAAATCTTTAAACATTTTTCCTCACGGGATCCCCTTTGATCAAGAATCTCAAATATTACACTTGATATCAGGAGCTTTACTTTCAGTGGACTTAGTCTGATTATTTATATAAATTCAACAAGAGTTTTAATTAACCAAGTAGGCCTCCTAAAATTCCCTTTTCAAATCTAAAGCCTATAATATTAGATAATTACTGTGATCACAAAATTCACTTTAGTCTGGATGCTTTCATTAAGGACTGTATGATTGGACATAAAAATATACCCTTATTTGGTATCTCCAGGCTAGAAAAACAAGTTGAATAAATACTTACTGCAGTTTTTTTTTTTTCTTTTCTTTTCTTTTTTTTTTTTTTTTTTTTTTTTTTTTTTTTTTTTTTTTTTTTTTTTTTTTTTTTTTTTTTTTTTTTTTTTTTTTTTTTTTTTTTTTTTTTTTTTTT
>PVLC010027409.1:0-21893 GCA_004027655.1 Graphiurus murinus
GGCAGGAAGTGGGCGGTGAAAGCGCCGCTTCTGTGACTGTTTGCCGCTGCGCGGCGTGAGGCCCTGTCAGAGGCAGGTTAGGGGCCGCAGTGGTCGCCTTTGCGGGCGTCGGGGCGTGGGGGCGTGGGGTGCAAAACGGGTGCCCATCATCCGGGTAGGTTTCGGGCGCTGGCAGCCTTTTCGCGAAGGTACCGCGCCCTAACCCCTGGACCACCGTGGGTCTCGGGTCCGCTGGGACCGCCGCTCCCGCCCGGCGGCCCCGGAGCAGGTGGGAAGTGGCTGCCGGAGCGCTGTCCGCGCGCCGCGCGCCGCGGCCGAGGCCCCGATCTCTGCCTAAGATCTCCTTTCCCCCTGTTCTGCAGGCTCGTTTCCGGCGTCATGGCTCAAAGGGCCTTTCCGAATCCTTATGCCGATTATAACAAATCCCTGACCGAATGCTACTTTGATTCTGCTGGGAGGGTGAGTTTGGGGTGTATCCGCCTGCATCCCTACCTGCCCGCCACCCCTCCCTCCCTCCGCCAGCTCGGTTGAGCATCCTTTTAAAAATGAGAAGGAATATATAAGTTTCTAAACATATAAAATACGTGTTAAAATATACTACTTGCTTTCTAGCCATGTTGAATATGAGATAAAGTCATGATTATTAACCAATAATGGAGAAATAGCCTCAGTCTTTAAGAATATAAATGATTAAAAACTGGACGATATGGAGTTTACCACGTAATCTATATTTTCGATCTGTTTTAGTTTGCTTCATAAAGAGACGCGAGGAATCCTAACAGTGTTCACTTGTGCCGTGTTACTCCTTTATGATTCTACTCAAGTATGGGGAGGGTAATGACGAGCAAGCTGGGTGTGTGCTCGTGATGTCTTTTAAAATTATAATGCTAAGAAATGTGGGAGGTGGGCCAGAAATTCTTTGTACTGTTGTCACCCTTTGCAGCATCCCCACAGCTGGGAGAAAAACAAAAACAAAACCTAGAAAGTTAAACTGGTGAGCACATCACAGGGGGCTTGCAGAAGAAAGCCTGTGCACGCCCTATCCGGAGCTTGTGTTTTCTCATGCCTCTTTGGGTGAATATAATTGTTAAAGAGGAAATATAGCACTTTTTAAGAAGACCTAGTTTTGAGAAATCCTGAGTGACTTAGAAGAGTACTCTCTCACATTGTTATTTTGCCAATTTATTTCTTCAAAACTTGTCAGTCATACAGAAAGCACCTCGCAGGTGATAAAATGGCCTTACAGATTTCACTTCTGTCAAGTTAACTTTTTGTAGCACTGTTTGGTTGGTCCATTAAAACACTTGCCATTATAGATTAATTTGGGTCAGTAATACAGATAGAAAAGCTGAAAGAGATGGAGAAAAGGCTACCAACGTGTGTGTATAGAGATAGGGTCAGTTTGATAGTCTGATTTTTTTTTCCAGTATTGGGGATTAAACCCTTGAACCAGGGGCCTTCTACCTCCAAGCTATACCTACCACCCTATTTTTTAGTGAAACAGGGTCTCACTAAGTTCCAGAGAACCTGCAGTCCTCCTGTCTCAGCCTCCCAAGTACTGGGATTACAAGCCTGTGCCACCACACCTGCTCAGTCTGATTATTTAACGACCAAGAGCTGCCCAAGCAAAGCTTTTTATAATTATGTTGAGGTTCACTTGCTTCCCTTTGGCCATTTGGACCTGCTTTCTTCTCAGCTCCTCAGATCCAGACGCTGAAGTATGTGTCCTGCCTTGTCTTGTTGAAAGGGATGTGCTTCTTCATGCCATCTTGGCAGCAAAAACACTTAAGGATGTGTCCTAATGATAGAAGCCTCCAATAAAATGTAGCTCACTATTTAAACTGCTTATAAATTAAATGCTTTTTACAAACATAATTCATTTATAAGAGAAGAAAAAAGACATAAATCTAGGTTCTGACCCCAAAATAATGTGATTTATAATATAGTATAGGTTTTAAACAGATCCTACAAAGAAACTAGCATACCAGTTCTAAAGTTATTTAAAGTTGAACACAAAAGATGAGATCCTTCTTAATTGTTAACACAAAATATTTCAGTAAGGAATTGGTCTGTTTTCTGACATCTACCAAGAAAAGGGGCTTCTCAAGACTTTTCCTGTTATTGTTGGAGTTTGAGTAATTTGTTGGTCAGCCACAAGTAGTCAATATTCTCTTGGGCAGCTCACCTTTATTAAATGCAGTGTGTGCCAAATAGAAAGCAACTTCTCTTCCTGAGTGAGGCATTCTCATTATTCTTGGCCTTTTGAAGTAAGGCCAGGTGAGATGATAAATTTTACATGATCTATGTACAGAAGATGGCATGTTCTCATGTTGATGCCCTCGTCCATCTCCTTGAGATTTACAGACCTTTTATATTAATATTGAAGTATATTTTATCTTACTAAATACATGTTCAAGTCTAGTTGAGATCGTAAACCTTTTGGAAGAAATTGTTAAATAATAGTGTCTGTCAAATAATGTGGTCCCTTCTTCATGTGTGAAGTCAGGAATCATAGTGGTTCTTCAGAATAAATAATCCAGATATGGCTAAAAGCCTGATTTGCCTTATCTCAGAAGTGAGATTTGCTACTCAGAAGTGAATCTTAATGTCTTTTAAATTATTAATTCTAGCCAGGCATGGTGGGCCCACGCTTGTAATCCCAGTACTTGGGAGGCTGAGACTGGAGGATCTGGGTTCTCGGACAGCCCCAGCTATTTAGTGAGGACCTCTGCAACTTAGTGAGATCCTGTTTCAAAATTAAGAATTAAGAAAATAAAACTGAGGTTGTAGCTCGGAGGTAGAATGCCACTGCGTTCAATCCGCAGTACTGCAAAAAAATAAAGTAAGTATTAATTCTGATACTGCCTTTTTAACTGTTTCCAGTGTTAGGATGCTACTTTTTAAACATGAGCTTCTGGTGATAACAGGTGGTAGTTAGATTTGTTTATATAATCCTACATGGTGAAATAAAATGTTTATACCCTTGTAATGCTCCTCACCATTGTTCTGAAAATTTTACTGCTTTGTGAAATCCAACTGAGAATCACAGCAAGTTCCTAAAATGATTGATAAGTTATAGTGACTTTTTCAGATACTTAATGATTCAATATACAGAACATTAAAAATATTTTTCAAATTCTTTTAGGGAGAACATTTTTTTAGGGACATGTCTGTATGGGCCTTACAGTTTGTCCAACATCTGTAGGCCTTCATTTGGGTGTTTGGTAACCCCAGACCCTCAGCCTTAATACTTATTACTTGTCACAGACCTTTGGCCTGCTAAAAAATACAAAACCATCAACGTTTACCTCCTTAAATGCAAAAAACTAACACACAATCTCATTTAATCCTTAAATTTGAAATTGGCAAGGCAGGTATTACTTTCCTGACTTTATAAAGGCAATTGAAGAATAAAGAAGTTATGGGTTAAGCAAGATCACTCAGCTAATAACAGGTAAGGATGTAGCCAGGCTCATTCATTCAGCAGTACTTTCTACTCTGCTTGAAGTTCCTGATACGTATGAATTTGTCTTGCTTCTTTAAAGCTACTTTTTCAAACTAAAAAAAAAAAAAAAAATCCTTTTTTTGTTTTTGTTTTTTGTGGTACTCAGAATTGAACCCAGGGATGTTCTGCCTCTGAGCTACACCCCCAGACCTAATTTATTTTTTATTTTGAAACAGGATCTCACTAAGTTGCTGAGGATTTCGCTAAATTGCTGAGGCTGGCCTCAAAAATGTAATCCTGTCTCAGCCTCCCAAGTACTTGGATTACAGGCATGTGCCACCACACCTGGTGAAAAAAAATCTGTTTTTAAAAATAAAAACAGGAGCCGGGCGTGGTGGCGCATGCTTGTAATCCCAGCATTCGGGAGGCGGAGACCGGAGGATCCGGGTTCTCGGCCAGCCTCAGCTACCTAGTGAGGCACTCTGCAATTTAGTGAGACCCTGTTTCAAAATAAAGAATAAAAAATAGGGCTGGAGGTATAGCTCGGAGGTAGAACGCCTCTGAGTTCAATTCCTAGTACCGCAAAAAAATAAATAAATAAAAATAAAAACAAGTAGAATGCTTCTCTAAGAAATTAACATTGCTGCTGCTTGAATCCAGTGGCTTATAAACAGCACTCATCTTTTGATTTGTGTATACTTTAATAAAATTATTTTTATTATAATGAAAATATTGGTTTAAGTAATAGATGTTTTCTGTTAGGTGGAAATTTATTTGTAAAACATTTAAGTCACAATGTTTCTTGCCTTGAACAAGGTAGTACTTTTAAATTTTGTTAATATGCTGTTGTTAATTGTATAGTTCTTCCAGCCAGAAAAATGTGGCCTAAGTAGAAATGAAACATACCCTTTATGGACATTGGGCAGCCCACCTCCTACCCCCACTGGAGATTGAACTCACAGGCACTCCACCACTGAGCTACATTTTCAGCCCTTTTTTTTTTTTTGGAGACAGAGTCTCGCTAAGTTGCTGAGGCTGGCCTCAAACTTGTGATCCTTTTGCCTCATTCTCCCAAGTAGCTGGGATTATAGGCCAGTCAGTGGCAGGATGCTTTTTTGATGTTTGTTTTCCCTCAATATCTACAGCTGACTCCTGAGTTCTCACAGCGCTTGACCAATAAGATTCGAGAGCTCCTTCAGCAAATGGAGAGAGGCTTAAAGTCAGCAGACCCTCGGGATGGCACCGCCTACACTGGCTGGGCAGGTATGCAGTGCTGACTGAGCTGGCATAAGCATTGTACATGAGAGCCAAAAGTTTCCAAGAGCTGTCTAACTGAAAGGCACACCCCTAAATGCTTGCTGCATCTGCGTGAGAGTCATTGCCTCCAGGAGATGCTGTGCTCTCCCCTGGGCTTTGACACCTCCTGGGTGGTAACCTGGGCCCTGAATTGAGGGTGTGGTAAGCATGCTGCTTCATATCCATACATGATATTTGGGTGGCTACTATACTTGTGAGGAGAATTTGACTTTCAGTATTATGTAGTTAATTTGGAGGTGGGATTTCAGTGGGAAGAATTATGAAGAGTTCTAAAATGTAGTGTCTAAAACAGAGGTAAAAAGAATTTCTCATCAGGAAATAAAATCTGCCTAGAAGTATCATTTTTTAAACAGTTGTCCCATTACAGGGATCTCTGCCGGAGCACAAGGTACAGTATTGATCCCATATTATTTGATCATTGATGGTTGGTTTGCATTTGCTTTTTACCAGTCTCAATCATTAAGAGCTGGGGGGAAAAAAAGTAGTACGTTAGTGCCAAAAAAGAGAGAGACCAAACAAGGAAAATTGAAGAACTAAAATTAGTTTACTTAATGTAGAGAGACCAAAAAAAAAAAAAAATAGCTTTGTCATCTTAACAGAAAGCAGTCGAGACTCAGTGTTTCCCATTTGCTTTGATGAATGGACAATGAGAAAGAGTTGACAATTAAAGGACTTAGAATATGATTTTTAAGGCATGATACTTAGCAGGATGCTTAAAATGCAGGTTCCTGGGCCTCACAGCCAAATTTTAATTCAGTAGGTCATAAAGGGACCTAGCAATCTCCATTTGCAAACATTGGTCCTGATAAATGGTGATATATGTACTCCAGTTTGTGAACTTCTTTACAAAAGAAATTTACTAATAGGAATTTCTTAGCAGTCCTCTTTAGTAAGAAGTGATTCTATATCTCCTTACAAGGATCTATATATTTTCTTAAAATGTATAGAACTATATAACTTTCTTTAAAATATATAGAATTATATAACTTTAATTAAAGCAACCTTAAAAAGAAGCATTTTGTAACCCAAAATTGAGAGCTCAAATTAGATGTAATGAAGTTTAGCCTTCCTCTTGATTGCTACATTGTATTAATACATAATGCCCAAACTTACAGGTCTTTTCCTAATATATTGGAGTTTCTATTGTTTTATTATTCCTTTTCAAAAAGAGAGGGAGAAAGAGTGAGACAGGTGTCTAGACTTAATCCTAGGACTGACTACAAAAAGAATGACTTAACTCCCTAAGTCATCAATCAGATGAGCTTGTATTATTACTTATTATAACTTACCTTGCTTTAGGGGAAAAAGAAATGGGGATTGATTTCAAGTTTGTATTAATAGTTTGACAATGTTAGGAAAGGCCATCATTCAGACTCCCTAACTACTAGGGCTGGATGAGAAACTAAAAGTCAGGCTCTCTGTAGAAAAAGAAAAGAAATTTCACTCCAAAGTAAAATGCAAATTGTGTTTAAACTTTTTAGCTGTATGGCATCATCTCCTGTGAATGCCAGCATCTTTTATCCTTAAGTATCTGTGACACTCATTGCTGGGTCCTGAAAGCAGCTTATATGGCAAGTGTCTGGAGCAAATTGGCATCCTAAGCAGTTTAGGATGTCTTCAGTTGCTTGTTGTTTTATGATGCAGCATAAAATCTTTTAGATGAATTTGCTAATAGCGTAAGGCAAAGTTCCTGATTTCCCTTAATCGAACACTGTTAAAAAGTCATTATTTCCATATAAAATAGACTGTTTCCTCTAGTCTAGTAAAATGCTGCCCTGTGCCAGGGTTGAAACAGTCTGAATAACATACAGCTCAGAGTTGCATGAGAAACTAAAGCTGATTCAACTACAGAAAATCATGTTAATGCCTTCTCCTCCTGTTATGTTATAGCTTACCAACTACCATCTACTCGTAACTGCAATTTTATTACCAAAATAATGCATTCACAAACAACATGATAAAAATACTTAGTGTTGTGTGTCAGAGCAATGTTTCTATAATGATGTGTATATCTCTATGTTGCTTTCTAAAAATAATACTTTTTAGGGAATAAAGATTATAGCTCTTTAACTTTGTTCAGCACCAAATTTATGTAAACATTATCTTGTTTGTTCCTATTACTGTCCTGTTCAAAATTATCATTACTTTGAGAAACACTCATTGTAGAAAACCTTTATAACTTTTGTGTGTTTGTGGTACTGAGGATTGAACATGGGGGCATTCTGCCTCTGAGCTATACCCTCAGCCCTATTTTATTTTTTATTTTGAAACAGTGTCTCACTAAGTTGTAGAGAGTCTTGATAAATTGCTGGGACTGGCTGTGAACCTGTGATTCTCTTGTTTCAGCCTCTCAAGTACTAGGATTACTTTTACAACTTTCTTACTTCAACATTGATATTTATGGAACATTTGTTGTCAGTGTACAATGAAAGCTTTTGTAAGTTATATTATTTTATAGCTTATATGAGAAAACTGCATGATTATGATTAGTTAGAACATTAAATTATTACCGTATTCTGTTGTTTTATTTTTCAATAGATACATGGTCTGATAGCTAATGCGGGTTCAGATAGGTTTAGGATTTAGAATATGATTGGGTTCAGCTGCCTATACCCAGGAAAAGAAAACAAAATTACAGTGGTAATATAGTAAGATAGTTTAGTTTAGTTTTCTCTCATGTAAAATAAGGCCAGAGAGAGTGCTGATATGATAACCTCAGGGTGTTTCTGCTTCATTATCCCTCAGCCACTAGCTATACCTCTTGGTAAAGATGGCTGCTAAAAACCCAGCCATGGTATCAGTTTTTCAGGCTGCTGGAAGGAAGAAGAGGCAAAGAAGAAGGCATTCATTCCCACTCAGTGCCAATTCTGCTTTATTTGCATTGGCTGGAGTAAAGTAACATGGTCCCTTCTGTTAACAAGGAAGGGTGGTAAATGTCTACTATGTGGGGTTCTCTTACTAAAGGAGATAGATTTTAAGATAAAACCTAATAACCTCTGCTATAACTCCTATGTGGCAAGAAAAACGATTCTCTTCTTTATTCCTGTGTTTTGCATAAGCAGTTTGGACCGTGAACCCCAGTTTTTCCATCTGCAAAAGGGTCTCTCACTTTTCTCCACCTTTGGGAGGAGTTTTTGTAAGAATAAATTTTTCAGTGTCATAAAATATCTTGAAATATGCTAAGCAGTATTTTCCTGCTCTTTGTTTCCAGTGAGACTCATTTTGTTTCAAAACACCTTTATTCTTTCTTCATTTTAATAATAGTCCTTTTGTAAAGCCATTATACAAAAGAAGTAATATCAGAATGCCAAATCATGAATAATTTTTTAGAGCTAAGTGTAACTTAAGTCTGGAAGGGATGGTGACTGATTCCAGACTTAATACTATGAAGCATTGCTATTTTCTCAACTTTACTAAATAGTTGTCTGCCTCCCCTTCCACTTCCTCTCAAACTCTTGTTTGTGGTTGTGGAATTCTAGAGTCCTTAATTTGCTTGTTCCATGAATCAATCTGTACTAAACCCCCATAGTCACACATCTGTTTGTACTTCTTAACTCCAGAAAACTACAAACGAGGCTGCTCAACTTCACGATACTTTGTATGTCTAGGTATATCTTTGTCTCTCAGTTAATCTTTAAAAATATAAGAGTTCTAGTGAAGAGATAAAGCACCTGTTTTGTTTAATGTTACATATATACTTAAGATGAAAACTTGGACTCTCAGATATTCCCATTTTCTGACTTTTCAGTAAAAATTAAGGCTAATGATGACAGGATATTTATTAGAATTTCTTCTGGAGCACCTCTGTATGACATATATGCTTTGCAAAATGATGAGTTAGAACTTTACCATCTTATTTGTTACATGTCATTCCCCAGTAGGGATATGGTCTTATGCTATTCAGATAAGATTAAAATTTAGAATAGGATTATTCTCAGTAATCTACATACACAAAACATCTTATTGGCAAGGGTGAGGGATGATATGTACAGGTTTAAACATAAATTTAAAATAAGCAAATAATAACTTCAGAAAATACTTTATACTCACTTTGCAAACTACTTAGCAATTGAAACTATTTTGGCTGTGTGTGTGTGTGTGTGTGTGTGTGTGTGTGTGTGTGTGTGTGTGTGATTATTGAGGATTGAGCCCAGGAGCATTCTGCCTCTGACCTACACTCCCAGCCCTACTTAATTTTTTATTTTGAAACAGGGTCTTACTAAGTTGCTGAGGCTGGCCACAAACCTGCAATCTTCTTGTCTCAGCCTCCCAAGTATTAGAATTACAGGCATGCACAACCATGCCCAACTTGGCTTTTATTTTAAAATGGAAGCAGCAGATATGATAGAGATGAGAGCACTTAATGGCAGATTTTATTAGAATTTAAATATTGTTCCCATTGGAAGCCTACATATTTATACCTGTTGATTGCCATTATACAATATTACAAGCTATCTCCCTGACTTTTACCTTTTTTTATTCACAACAGAGAATTAAAACACCCTTACCTAACTCTAGGAAAGAAAAGAGGGAAAAAATTTTTAAACCCCAAAGCTATCTCATATTATCAAATAAGGCAATTATTGCCATAAATTCCTCTGATCTCTCTCATCTCATCCAAGAACAAGGTATTATGATGAATCAATTTTTCAGGCAGCAATTGAGACTTAATGAATTACTATACATTAATGTTCAGAAAAAGTAGTAATTAAATAATATATTATATTGAATGAATTTTGGTTTCCAAGGGAATGAGGATCATCAACAGTTTTATGATCATTTGACTGTTGAAGGATATGAGTAAAGATCAACACACAATCCTCTTACTAGTTACTGTGATATTTGAATAACAGAGCAAGAATGTATGTGCATGTACACCATGTACACCAATAACATGTTATAGACTAGACCCCATCCTAAGTGCTTTGCATTAATTCACCATTCTGAACTTCAGAACACCTCCATGGCATGGATACTGTTCTGTCTCCATTCACAGATGAGCTAAATGAAGCAAACCAAGACCAAGTGCCTTATTCATAGTTACACAGCTAGCAGGTGGCAGAATTAAAGCTCATCCCCAACAAGCCAGCCTGGCTCTTGAATGGGCACTTGCAGCTAGAAAAATGAAATCTCTAGCATTCTTTCATAGGTGTTCTTTTCCTTTCCTAATCCTTTATTAATATATTCAGCATAGTTTTAGGATAGAAAATTAATTGGCCCAAGACAGAAGATTTTTCTCATAATTGTATTTGAAAAGTCTTGTGGAGGATCTTCTCAAGTGACTTATCGTCCATAGTTTGCAATTAATCAGTAGCTCATGCAGCTGTTAATAAGTAATATTTTAAATGAACAACCTGAGTTCTTTCCACCAGAATCCTTTCTTAAAAAACTTAGTAGATTGAAGTGTAATGTATCATGATATTGATATATGACATATGCCAGCAGTAAGCACTGAGTTGTTCGTTTTAGTCTTAATTCCCCTCCCAGTAGATTTATAGGACTTCTTTATGATATGTGCTCACAGCTTGAGCAGCAGGGGAAGCATTTTAGTTATTGAGATACTCCATCAAGAACTGTTATGTGACTGTACACACAAGACAGAAAAATAACAGGTGGAAGCCCCTAAACTCAAATCCCATTGGTCAACTAGTGAGTGGTCCTTAGTGGGTCTAGAGATTGATGAGGAGAATCACCAGCAAATCTGTCATTGGACTGATCTGGATTCTGTTCCAAATAAGACTATCGGTTCTAGGAAGATTTAAAGTTCATTATAAGATGGAAAGAACAAAACTCTGGTAAAGAATTGTTATTATAAAGGATTAATTGAGCAGATGAAATGTTCTTATGTTAAGCATTTACTTGGAATGATTGTCTCCCTTGCAGATAACATAGTAGAAAAGTTAAGTAAACCCCAGGAGGACTGATCTCACTAGGGTCTTTAAGAGAAAATGAGGGAAAATGCTGGCCCTCGTTTAATTTCATTTTTTCCCCTACTCATAACTGTGCTGATTCCTCGGGGAAATGATGATTAGCTCACACTTAAAAAAAATACACAGGACTCTAGAGGCTTAGTTCTAAAAGACATGACCCAAGCTGTAACCAACTCACAAAGTTAATGAGGCTCAGATTGGCATATATTTCCTCTTTTCAAGTATTAGATAACATTTTAAATAAGGGACTGTGCAGCATAATCCCCAGAGTAATATTAACTTGCACTCTAAATGCAAGTCATTACAGTGTTTCAGATGCTGTTCCTCTGATCTGCCAAATGTATAGCCTTTGAGCTATGGCATTAACATGTGGCTCTTAGTTACTGCTGACACCAGATTTATTTGAAAGAAATCACCCTGAGCAGGTGTCTTCTCTTTGCAATTGGATCTCCTTATAAGCAGCTCTACATCAGAGCCAGCATTTCAGTGTCTAATTTGAGCCCTGACCAAATGTCCTTCACCTCATGAGAGGCACTATCCCTCCCAGCCCAAGCTGGTAATGCAGAGGGAAAGAATCAAGGGCATGGGTCCACACCTGGTTTATTAGAGCCCTTCACAGTAACCACTAGGTAGATGTCTGACTGTACTATATGTAATGATGTCATTGTACTGTAGTTATCTGAAATTATGAAGACACAGGCTTGAAGTGCAAGATTTAGGTCTCACAGTATACTCGGATAAGCAGGATGAGTGAATTTATAGAGAGATCTGAAGAAATGGTGGGAAGGAAAGAAAACATATCTAAGCAATTTGACTCTTGCAGACAATGCCAAGAAGGCTGCAGCTGCATCTGTTACTTTTACTCTAATAACTTCAACACTTAGCATAATGCCAGTCCATAGTTGGTGCTTAATAACTTTTGTTGAATGAACAAAAGAAAAGCATTCTGCCATTACTACTGTAGGTACTACCTATGCAAAGTAAAACAGTAAAAGTGTGTGTGGCCACATGGGAAACAGGAAAGAGGTAAAGAGCTTCAGTTTCAGCAAAGGAATAATTTATTTGAATTTGGATTGTAACATCCCTTCTCATCTTCTTTAGGAAGTGTATGTCTTTCATAACTATTAGGTGTTAGTTGAACACGTCCTGTGGCTCTCACAGAGGTTAAATCTGATTTTTTTCTTTCCTACCAGAGTACATGAAAGGAATCTTTTAAAAACTTTGACCTGCAAGGAAGGAATTGCCTTGTAGGACTAAAGTGCCATAGCAAAGATTTTTATGCCACTGTAGGCAGGTTGTAAAATAAATGAAAACCATGAAGGAGTAATCTCTAGAATACAGAATTACACGGAAGTGTTTTGAGAGATTCATATATCTGTGGAGGTTTTTATCATCTCCATATCATCATTTGAGGCACAGCAAGGTCTTGATTGGTCAAGATGAATAGGACTAATGATCCCTCAGAAATTCAAAGGCTTAGTATTAATTACTTCCCAACAGCTGGCTGTATTTATAGTACTGCTGGGGATGAGTGGCTGAGTAAGGAAATCGCAGATTTGGAAGTGTCCCTAAACAGTTTACCCTCCCTTGCCAGAGTAGAAACTGTAGAAGGAAACAGAAAGTTCAGAACTTCCTGAAAGCTAGGCCTGCAGCCTATTACAGTAGTCTTTATTGGTCCTCACAGTTTTTTTTCTTTCAAGTAAATTAGTTATCAACATTTCAAAACCAAGAGATTCCTAGGATGAACTGTGAAGCATTGCCAAACTTCCGGAACTTCTTGTACAAAATGGCTTCTACCCCAGGTGTTCAGTGTTCAGAGCAGTCCTGTGTGTGTGTTTGGGGGCAGGGGCGTGAGGTTGGGATTGAACCCAGAGGCAGTCTCTCTCTGAACTACACTCCTAACTCTTTATTTTTTGAAATGGGATCTCGCTAAGTTGCTGAGGCTGGCCTCAAACCTGCAATATTCCTGTCTTAGCTTCCCAAATACTGGAATTACAGGTATGTTCCACCACACCCAGTTTAGAGCAGTACTGTTCTTAGATCATTCTGCATTGATGGAAATGTTACTCTGCTGTCCACCACACCAGCCACTAGCCACATGGGGCTGTTGAACATTTCAAATGTTAGGGCTAGTGTGACTGAGAAACTGATTTTCAAATTTTGTTTACTTTCTGCTAACTTCAGTTTTTATAGCCCTTGCTGATGAGAGCCTGTGGTAGGGCACCCTGCAGTTCTAGAGCCAACAAGCAGGCTCCAGAAGTTCTAAGATCAAGTAGCATGTGTCTGGATTTCTCTTGGTTTCTCGGGCCACAAAGGAAGTAATAAGTAGGTTCTCTGTTTTGTCTTGTTTTGTTTTTAATGAAAAGCAGCAGCTCTCTCATGCACAGTCCGTTCATCTAGCTGCTCCTGAAATGCGACAGGAATCATTGACTGCTTTGGTTAGCACAGAATTAAAATGATATCTGAAATACTTTATTAAACATCTTTAATGACTTTGGATTCATGGGAAAACAATGCCTAATTAGGTGTTGCTTATGAGTTTCTCATCATTCTTAGCCTCTCTTTTATGGATTACTTTCTCTTTTAAAATATGTTAATATGTTTAAATCATATATGCACAAATCTAACAAGACAGTAAAATTCAGAACAGAAAGCCTTAGTTTTCTTTCTTTTTTCTTTCTCTTTCTTTCTTTCTTTCTTTCTTTCGTGTGTGTGTGTGTGTGTGTGTGTGTGTGTGTGTGTGTGTGTTTTAAACTGGGGATTGAACCCAGAGCATTCTACCACTGAGCTATACACTCTCAGCTCTTTTATTTTTTATTTTGAAACAAGGTCTTACTAAGTTACCACATGCTGGCCTTGAACTGTGATCCTCCTGTCTTAGCCTCCTAAGTACTGGAATTACAGGTGTGTGGTGCTGCACCAAGCTAAAGCCTTAGTTTTCATAACTGAATGACAATCTTTACCATGAAATGGATCAGCAACAACAACAAAGAAGAATATTTAGCTTAAATTTAATGAAAATGTCAAAACAACCATCCAGCAAAAAAGGCTTTTATTTTTTTAAGTAAAATAATTCTTTTTTTTCTTTCCTTTATTTTTTAATAATTCTAAAATCAAAAATAATTGGGAACTTTTTTATAATTAAATACAATCAGCCAGGCATGGTGGCACATGCCTGTAATATCAGTACTTGGGAGGCTAAGACAGGAGGATTGCAGGTTCAAAACCAGCCTCAGCAACTTAGTGAGACCCTGTTTCAAAATAAAAAACAATAGGGTTGGGGATGTAGCTCAGAAGTAGAATGCCTCTGGATTTAATCCCTAATACCACAAACAAATGCAATTTTTTAATTTTATTTAAATCTTTTTTGGTCCAGAAGAAAATATAGAAGAGGGAAGCATATCTCCATTATTCTAGTTTTTTTCTTAGCAAATAGTATACAAGAAAATTTTATCTGATAATCAAACTTACGCCCAAGAATGTTCTTAACGAGAATTGGCTTGTATCACATTTTAAAGAAGTTGCATACTCTGTGATAAAAAAAGAAGCAAATATTAAAAAGATGAAACTCTTTCTGCATCATTCGCTAGGGAACCTGGTGACCAGTTGTGGTGGATGTGGTAGAGTGTTTTTTCTTAATATATAAAGTGTCCTTTGGAGACTAGGATCATGTTTGCAGATAGTTTATGCATGGGCACAACTGTGATCTTCCCTCCCAAACACAGAGATGCTGCTCCCCTGGCGATGGCACCATTGCTCATCCAGCTGGATGAGCCACCATGGGATCTCCCTCAATATTCCCTACTGGGTTCTGTTGATTTTCACCTTCCAGACACATTGCACTATATCTCTCCTACACCCACCCACCCTGTGTCTCACTTCTGAGGTGTCCTCCCAGTTGTTCCTCCCAGGGAGGAACTATAATGAACTTAAATATCAATCTCATTGTGCACTTCCTGTGATTAAAAAGGTGTGTTTCAAATGAAACTCAAAATCTTTATCTGGCTAAAAGATCCTATATGACCTACTTTATTCTACCTCACTAGCTTTAAAAGAAACATATTCTTTAGGATTAGGCATTCCGTGTGTGACATTATGCCTAAAATGACAGTGATTTTAATACAACAGAAGTTTATTTCTTGTATAAGTTGGAAGTTCTAGGACTGGGGTGGTAGATTCAGTCCTATACAACCTAGGCTACTTCAATCTTAATGCTGTTCTTCACAGTGGATCTCCTAACTCATGGTCTAAAGTGGTTGCTCCAAACACACCGTCACATCTGCTTTCCAACCAGGAGGGAAGTAGAAAAAGAAATGTCAGGTCTCTTCCCTTCAAGAACATTTTCCAAAGTTATCCCTATCACTCCTAGTATATCTCATTGTGCCGACCTCAGCCATGGGCCATACCCCTCTGCCAAGAAGACTGTTCTACCATGTGTCTAGATAAAATCCAGGGCATTGTTTTTTTTGAAGGAAAAAGAAGTCCACTTAGAAGTCTTTATCACAAGAACTAAATATTCATATTCCAGAGAAGAATGTGGGTCAAAAATGTCTGAATTAACAAAGTCAACAGATAGCACATAAGCATTTTATTAGAAACTTGAAGTCAAATAATAGAGAAAGTTACTAAAATTATAGAAAATGGTGCTTCTGGGAGACAATAGTAAGGTGAGGAAAGAGGTGTTTTTCATGTTAAATCTTAACAGTATCGAGTGGACTTTTTCCATTAAAAAAATATTTGGATAAAAACTATACTTCAAAGAGTTTTTAAAGTATTTTTTGAGGTTGGGCCAGTGAGTCTACGTAAGAATTGATGAGCTTTCCCTAAAAGAGCCCTTAAGGTTGTCTCTTTATTTTCCACCTTGACAGCTGTCTTTGAGTCTTTGATATTATATGCATGAATGACATGAATATTGTCAAGGGTTAGAGAATCATAAGGATCAGGTTCAAGACATTTGGCCACAGACAGTTGTACTTCCCCCATTTGTTCTATTATTAAATTGAGATACCTGGGGCAAAAAATATTGATAAGGCATGAAGTGGCTTTACTTACACATTTTGTCTTGTTTTACTAACTTAGGCTGGTGTGTAAGTATGTCCAAGAAAATGTTTCTAATAGGTAGCAATGTTCATCACTTAAAGTCCTTTTTACCCATGGGTGCTTTGTGACAGGGAGGATGGATACCGGGAACTGGCCTGCAGAAGATTCCTTAATCAAAATATAACACTGAGACCAGAACAGGAGGAAGGAGAGAAATGGAACCTGAGAATCTAGAGTCCCAGAAACTAGAGAAATAACTGTCGATCAAAATGAAAAAGAATAAATGAAATACTGCAAAACTTGAGAAATGCCTACATGTCCTTCATAAGAAGTACATCAAACCTTAGAATTGCAAGCCTTAATAGGTTTAGTTGTTAAATATTTAGGCCAAGAAGAATTGTTGATCATGAGAGACAAAGGTCTGGAAAGGAAAACAATCGTTGGACTTGTATTTAATCACTTTTTATGTTCTCAGATCTCAGTTTTGTCATTATCAGGCTTTGGTGCTTACATAACTTAATTAGGCAAGTTCAGACAGCAGTGGGAATAAGAGGGCAAGATGAAAGTGTAACAATTTAAATGGATTGCCAGCAGATGCGTGATATGGATGGAGATGAAGCCTATTAAGGATCTAATTCTGGAAGAAGCTCTTGACATTGATCATTTGTGAAAAGGGGATTTTTTTTTTTTTTCTTACTCACATGCATGGTTTTGTACACTTGTCTACAAACCTTAAGCATTGGTACATCTGATCATCAGCATGTGGAATTACTAACACTGAGCCCCTGTGAAAGAGCAGACAAGGTTATTAACTTTGGCAGGAAATGAAAATTTGGCCTTAATATACATGTGAAATTGAATTGTCTGTAGCACAAAGCTTTGGAGATTACCCATGCAAAATGAGAAAACTATCTAAATTTAAAATTGTCCTCAGTACAGTGAAAAGTAATTTTGCAGACTGCTTTTTTACTGCATTGAAATCCATGAAGAGATTGGCTCTATTAATTTAGATTTAAATAGAGGCTCTGTGTCTTCTAAAAATGGTAAATGAGATGGAAAATGTACTTTAAGGGGAAAAAAGAATTTCTGGAAATGCTGCAGGCAGGCATACTCATACACCACATCTTTGAGTCTGCTCTGAGACCAGTTGGCTTCAGAGGAAAGGCTATGTCTACTGTGACAGGCATTTGGAATAAGGACGTGTAGAGGATGCCTCAGTTACACATAGCAGGCTTTAAGAGTAGGATAAGAAGCAAATTGAGTGAAACCCAAAGCAGAAGTCGCTGACAGCTCTTACATTATAGATACCAAAGTAGCTGGGTCCTTGACAGAGAAAAAATATTACAGAGGAATTGAATGTATTTTTCTGATGTCAAGCAACTTTCTTAAAATCCCTATCTGAAAAGATAGTAGGGTGGGGATTTGGTTACACAAACTACCTTCTCACACACGCAAAAAATTATATTTTCTATAAAGAGGAATTGAGTTTTATTTTCCTTGTCTGAATTTCCTTAAGTCATAAGAATAAAAACATTTTTTATTAACTAAGTAGATTGTAAATAGGTGACTATTTATTTGGAACTGTAGTTTCATAACCTATCATTTAGCCAGAGTACAAAAAAGATTAATAATAGACTGTGTGTCTCTGTATTGGCCAAAGTCTTAGCATCCTTATTATTTAATAGAGTTGTAATTATGAGGAAACTGAGGATAAGTGAATGATTTACACGTTTGGTTCATATAGCTTCTTAGCAGTAGAGCAGAGCCTAGAACTAAAGTCACCTGAACTTTCAAATAATTGGCATATGTGCTATGGCTTATCAGAAATCACACTGCTAAGTAATAATGAATTGCCCTTTCCGCATCTTTACGTTGTTTTCCTTTTGCTTTCGAGGTATTGCTGTGCTTTACTTACACCTCTTTGATGTATTCGGGGATTCTGCCTACCTAAAGATGGCGCATGGCCATGTAAAGCAAAGCCTGAACTGTCTGAGCAAGCGCTCCATCACCTTTCTCTGTGGGGATGCAGGTCCCCTGGCAGTGGCTGCCGTGCTGTATGACAAGATGAACAATGAGAAGCAGGCAGATGATTGCATCACACGGTAATCATGGTCTTTGTGAGAATTATCTCTGAGACATCATTATACATTCGGCACGTGTTAGTGAAAGAACATTCTAGCGAGTTTACTTTTCTCTCAGCAGATAAATTTTACTCCTGCATTTGATTAATTCTCATATCATTCCTGTGTAGTAGTTAAGGAACAACTATCGTAATCCATGTTTTATTGCAAGATACAAGACACTGTCATGTTCCAGATCAAACATCAGTTCAGAAACATCTGTGAGATCAAAAGCCTAATCATGTGATCACTAATCCAGCAAGCTACCCAGGATCAGAAATTCAAAGAAACGCAATTCACTTCCTGCAGTTGGGCTGGAAGAGGCTCCTATGGGAACACAAGTCATTTTAGACTGCCTTTTGTGAGGGACAGTGACACACAAATCCAGGTTTCCATTTTTAGTATAAGTCATGGCAGAACTTTGTCAATTATGAAGAATCACCAAATGTTTGTACTAATCAGTTATATGTACTGTCTTACTAAGGTTTATTGAGCACTCTTTTGAATCTATGGGGAAATCTGGCTGCTATGCAAGTGCATGGAGGGCTTTAGGCTCCCACTATGAGCATACCAACACTGACAGGCGGTGCTGCACCTCCAGCCATGTTTTAGTCAGGGATCATCCCAAGTCGACTGTGGTTTTATAGTCTCACTATTCTCATAAATTACTCTTAGATTAGCATTCTCATCACCCATAAAATTTGTTTGCTCCCTTGGTCAGTCTTATATAGTTGACCCTTCATATCTATAGGTCCAAATCCACACATTCAGCCAACCATGGATAAAATATACTAGAAAAATATTGCATCTGTACTGAACATGTACAGATTTTTTCCATGTTGTTATTCCCTAAACAGTACAACTATTTACATATCATATTAGGCATTCTAAGTAATCTAGGGTTGATTTAAAGTATATGGAAGAGAGCTGGGGATATAAATCAGTTATAGAATGCTTGCCTAGCATGTGCAACATCCTGGGTTTGATCCTCAGTAGTGGGGGAGAAAAAAAGAGCATATGGGAAGATGTACATGGGTTATATACCAATATGCTATTTTGTATGAAGGACTTGAGCATTCACAGATTTCAGTATCTACTGTGGGTCTGTGAACCAATCCCTATAGGTACTTAGGGATGACTCTAGTATGTATTTCATTAGCAGGCTTTTTGGACGTTTTAAGAGAAATCCTATTTTTCCTTCCTCCCTTAGTTTTTTCCCATAGTATGATGCTTTCTTAGTTTTAACTAATTTTTCCACTGGAAAGTATAGTAAGAGGAGGAAGTAAGGACCATGGAGTCTTACTCTACCTATAATGATTTTTGAAACATATTAAATTCCCTGAATTGATGTTTTTATATATAACTATGCTATATATGTTAGAGGATAGAAATTATATAGTATAAGTTAAAATCAGAATCCACATTATTTTGTGTATAGAAGAAAAAAATATGAATATTCTACTTCAGAACTGGGAAGTATTAACATGAAACCTTTTACCAAGCTTGTCCAAAATGGCAGATAAAATGATTTCCCCAAAAGTTTTAACTAAAGTTATTCTTTTCACAGCAGTTGGTCTGCATAAGAACAACCAATACAAAAACTATTTCATACTCAGTTAAATTTGAAACACAGAAACTACCTTCTTACTTCTTTTGCTTGGCCAGTTTAAAGCCATTGGCCACGTGAGGTCCACAAGACAGTATCTTTCAGTGTATCAGTCGTAAATGCTATCAAAATAAATTTTAATGGCCCCAATATTTTATATATAATGGTGCCCTTTCCCAAAATATGTACAGCCAAATAATAATAGTGTGCTATGTGAGAAATATTAATAGGTATTTGATGCCTATTCAAACAGACTGGGATTTGGATTCAAACATTAGTTAAATAAAATTAAACATACATCTTTAATGGCCAAGTCTTCAGTAGCTTATATGCATGGAGAAACACCGCAACTCCAAGGAACAGCATGTGCCAGCTTACTCACATAGACAACACCCTTTCTTCATCGTAAGGGCCTATTTTAAGAAACACTCTTTGGGAAATGGTTCCATATACAGTAATTGGCTTGTTAAAATTAAAACATTGGCCAGGTATAGCGGCACATGCTTATAATCCCAGTACTTGGGAGGCTGAGACAAGACACTCACAGGTTCAAAGCCAGCCTCATCAATGTAGCGAGGCTCTCAGAAACATAGTGAGACCCTGTTTCCAAATAAAGAAATAAAATCGGGCTGAGGGAGTAGTTTGGAAGTAGATTGCCTATAGGTTCAATCCCGAGTACCAAAAAAAGAAAAGAAAAATTAAAACACTGAAAAGTAAGCTAAAATTCTATTCCTTAGAAATAAAAATGTTTTTACTTATATACTCTTAAAGATTTATGACATTTTGAAGAATATTTTACTTAATAGCCTGTAAACTTGTTAAGGTTAAAAAATATAGAATGTGAGCCACACGTGGTGATATATGCCTGTAATCCCAGTACTTGGGAGGCTGAGACAGGAGGATTTCAGGTTTGAGGCCAGCCTCAACAATTTAGTGAGGCCCTGAGCAACTTAATGAGACCCTGTTTCAAAAATAAATAAAATAGGGCTGGAGGTGTGGCTCAGAGGTAGAACATCCCTGGGTTCCATCCCCAGTACCAAAAAAATACACGCGCACACGTGTGTATGTGGAGAGAGAGAGACAGAGAGAGATGCATGGTTGTGACCACAGCTTTTGACTTCTCAGATTTTGGGGGTTCACACAGAATAAAAAGAAACAAGAATTACTTGTAAATTACAGTTGCTGCTTCATCCTTTTTTTGTGTGTTTGTGGTACTAGGGATTGAACTCGGGGGCATTCTACCTCCGAGCTATACCCCCAGCCCTATTTTTTATTCTTTATTTTGAAACCGGGTCTCACTAAGTTTCGGAGCGCCTCACTAGGTAGCTGAGGCTGGCCGCGAACCCGGATCCTCCGGTCTCAGCCTCCCGAATGCTGGAATTACAAGCGTGCGCCACCACGCCCGGCTTGCTGCTTCATCCTTAATCATTCAAACTTTTCCCTTTTAATGGAATAATTTATTATTATTTTCAGTTTGATTTCAGGAAATCCAAAATTATTGGATTTTGAAAAAACTTGTTTTACTTTTTACCACATCTTCCTTCTCTTTCATTTCTCCCCCCCCCCCCCCCGAGGTAGAACCCAGGGGCATTCTATTTCTGAGCTACAACCCCAGCCCTTTTTTGTTTGTTCAGAAGCAGGGTCTTGCTAAGTTGCTGAGACCCCTGCAATCCTCCTGTCTCAGCCTCCCAAGTACTGGGGTTACATGCGTGCACCACTACACCTGGCTTCTCTATCACACCCCTTTTGGGATATCTCAGATAAACGAATGCTCTGTAGTGTCTGTTGTGTTCCAGTGCCAGCTTAACTTTCTTTCATTTTCTTAATGTAATGGTCTTTCAAAATCCTAATTTTGAGTTTTAGAGTTGAAAAGACCTTTGAGATTATCAAAAGCCTAATCCTTAGACAAAGAAACCAAAATCTGAAGAAATCAGTATTTCCCTTGGATAGAGGTTCTTAACGTTGGGCCTCTGAGAATCTTTGGACTTTCAGAAGCAGATGAAACCCCCAAATCATTTTCAGCATGGAGAGAGCATTTTTACTTTTTTCAAGGGATCTCTGACTCCCTAAAATGAGTGTGAGTGTGTGTGTGTGTGTGTGTGTGTGTGTGTTCATGTTCAAATTGTCCTTCAACCAGCTTGGGGGAGGGGTGACTGACAGTATATAGCAGGGGTGCTTTCTACTTCCTGACATATATCATGTCCATTTTTACCCTTCCTTCTACACAGAGGAATTGGTGCCACAACACAAGCAGAAAGCATTGTCTGCTTTGTACCCAATTAGGTGACCAACCTGACAGATAGAGTGCTTTGGGGCCAGTACTTAGAATGATGAAGAACTTTGGCTTTCTGGACAGGAAATGTATAACCTCTCTCCTTCCTAGTGTAATGGTGTAACAGTGTGATGGGTCAGAAAAGGACTTTTTTTTTTTTTTT
>PVLC010027410.1:0-21894 GCA_004027655.1 Graphiurus murinus
AAAAAAAAAAAAAAAAAAAAAAAAAAAAAAAAGAATAAAAAAACATAGGGCTGGGAATGTAGCTCAGAGGTAGACTGTCTCTGGATTCAATCCCCAGTTCCGGGGAGCCGGGCGTGGTGGTGTAAGCTTGTAATCCCAGTATTTGGGAGGCTGAGACTGGAGGATCCGGGTTCGCGGCCAGCCTCAGCTACCTAGTGAGGCATTTCGCAACTTAGTGAGACCCTGTTTCAAAATAAAGAATAAAAAATAGGTCTGGGGTATAGCTCGGAGGTAGAATGCCCGAGTTCAATCCCCAGTACCGCAAAAAAAGAAAAAACAATATCTGAAAACAAGTTAGAGTAGTTAGCTACTTGCAAAGTCTGAGTAAATAAGGCTAAGTGTAAATCCGGGGGTGGTGGTGTACACTTGTAATCCCAGTACTTTGGAGGCTGAGACAGGAAGATCACAGGTTTGAGGCCAGCCTCCACAATTTAGCAAAGCCCTCAGCAACTTGTATTTTTTTGTATGTGTGTGGTACTGAGGATTAAACCCTTGGGCATTCTACCTCTGAGCTACATTCCCAGCCCTATTTTTATCCTTTATTTTGAAACAGGGTCTCACTAAGTCGCAGAGAGCCTAAGTAGCTGAGACTGGCCACGAACCTGTGATCCTCTTGTCCACACCTCCCAAGTACTGGGATTACAAGCATGTGCCACCACACCTGGCAGCAACTTGTATTTTATTTATTTATTTTTGCAGTACTAGAGATTGAATTCAGGGGTGTTCTACTTTCGAGCTATACCCCCAGCCCTATTTTTTATTCTTTATTTTGAAACCGAGTCTCACTAAGTTGCGGAGTGCCTCACTAGGTAGCTGAGGCTGGCCTTGAACCCGGATCCTCGGGTCTCAGCCTCCCGAATGCTGGGATTACAAGCGTGCGCCACCACGCCCAGCTTCGGCTTTTATTTTTGTGTTTTACAATACAAGTTGCTGCTGGGACCGGAGGATCCGGAGGTAGAATGCCCCTGAATTCAATCCCCAGTACCGCAAAAAAAATAAAATAAAAAAAAATAAAAGCCGGGCATGGTGGCACATACCCGTAATCCCAGTGTTTGGGAGGCTGAGATAGGAGAATCATGGGTTCGAGGACAGCCTCAGCAAGTAGTGAGACTGCCAGGTGTGGTGGTGCACACTTGTAATCCTAGTACTTAGGAGGCTGGCTGAGACAAGAGAAATTGCAGGTTCAAGGATAGCCTTAGCAATTTATTTATTTATTTATTTATTTTTGCGGTAATGGGGATTGAACTCAGGGGCATCCTACCTCCAAGCTATACCCCCAGCCCTATTTTTTATTCTTTATTTTGAAACAGGGTCTCACTAAGTTGCGGAGTGCCTCACTAGGTAGCTGAGGCTGGCTGGGAACCCGGATCCTCCAGTCTCAGCCTCCCAAATGCTGGGATTACAAACGTGCACCACCACGCCTGGCTTAGCCTTAGCAATTTAGTTATGCCCTTGGCAACTTAGAAAGACTCTGTTTCAAAATATTATAGGGCTAGCGGTGTAGCTTGGAGGCAGAGTGCCCCTTGGTTCCATCTCCAGTACCACGAAAAAAAAAAAAAAAAAAATCTTGCTAAGTTGCTTATGGTCCTGCTAAATTGCTGAGGCTTGCATCCAATTTACAATCCTCCTGTCTCAGCCTCCCAAGTACTGGGATTACAGGGATACACCACCACACCCAGTTCTCAGCCCTATTTTCTCCTTTGAAATAGAGTCTTGCTAAATTGCTTAGGCTGGCCTCCAACCTGAGAACCTCCTGTTTCAGCCTCAAGTACTGGGAATCAGGGGTGCATTACCACCCCATTTTTTTGTGTGTGTGGTACTGAGGATGGAACCCAAAGGCATTCTAACTCTGAAATGACATCCCTAGCCCTATTTTTTTTTTTTTTTTTTTGTGGTACCGGGGATTGAACCCAGGGGCATTCTATCTCCGAGCTATACCCCCAGCCCTATTTTTTTTTTTTTTTAAACAGGGTCTCACTAAGTTGATGAAATCCTAAGTAGAAGTAGCTTTCTTATTTTGAAACAGGACCTAGCCAGGCATGGTGGCGCAAACTTGTAATCCCAGCATTTGGGAGGCTGAGACTAGGATCCAGGTTCGAAGCTAGCCTCAGCTTCCTAGTGAGGCACTCCACAACTTAGTGAGACTCTGTTTCAAAATCAAGAATAAAAAATAGGGCTAGGGATGTAGCTCGGAGGTAGAATGCCCTTGAGTTCAAGAAAAAAAAAAAAAAAGAAACAGAGCCTAAATTGCTGAGGCTGGCCAGGAACCTGCAATCCGCCTGTCTCAGCCTCCCAAAAATGGGAAGATAAGTGTGCACCACCACACCTAGCTCCCAGCCCTTTTTATTTATTTTTATGATACTGGGGATTGAATCCAGAGTAATTATACCTCCAAACTACACCCCTGGCCCTACTTTATTTTATTATTTATTTATTTTGGTACTGGGAATTGAACCCAGAGGCATTCTACCTTCAAGTTATACTCCAGTCCAATTTTATTTCTTATTCGGAAACAAAGTTTCACTAAGTTGTAGAAGGCCTTGCTAAATTGCTGAGGCTGGTTTCAAATCTATGATCTTCCTGTCTCAGTCTTCCAAGTGTGTGCCACTATGCCTGACTTTTAATTTTTATTTTTAAAGAGTCTCACCCGGTGATGAAACTCTCACTACTTGCTGAGGCTGTCCTCAAACCTGTGATCCTCTTGTCTCTACCTCCCAAGTACTGGGATTATAGGTGTGTACCACCATGCCCAGCTTATTTATTTAGTGGTACTGGGGAGTGAACCTACGGACATTCTACCTATTTTATTATTTAGCCCTATTTTATTTTTTTGTGGTAATAGGAATTGAACCCAGATGCATTCTACCTCCGAGCTATACTCCCCAGATCGATTTTATTTCTTTTCTTTTTTTTTTTTTTTTGTGGTACTGGGGATTGAACTCAGGGGCATTCTACCTCCGAGCTATAACCCCAGCCCTATTTTTTATTCTTTATTTTGAAACCGAGTCTCACTAAGTTGCAGAGTGCCTCACTAGGTAGCTGAGGCTGGCCGCGAACCCGGATCCTCTGGTCTCAGCCTCCCAAATGCTGGGATTACAAGCGTGCACCACCACAACCGGCTTCGATTTTATTTCTTATTTGGAAACAGGGTCTCGTTAGATCGCTGAGAGCCTTTTTTGTTGTTGTTTTTTCTTTGCGGTACTGGGTATTGAACTCAGGGGCATTCTACCTCTAAGCTACACCCCCAGCCCTATTTTTTATTCTTTATTTTGAAACCAGGTCTCACTAAGTTGCGGAGTGCCTCAGTAGGTAGCTGAGGCTGGCCTCGAACCCGGATCCTCCGGTTTCAGCCTCCCGAATGCTGGGATTACAAGCGTGCGCCACCACGCCCGGCTGAGAGCCTTATTAAATTGCTGAGGCAGTCCTCGAAACTGAGATCCTCCTGTCTCATCCTCCTAAGTACTAAGATTACAAGTGTGCGCCACCATGCATGAATTTATTTATTTATTATTTATTAATTAATTTATTTATTTGTGGTACTGGGGATTGAACGCAGGGGCATTCTACCTCCGAGCTATACCCCCAGCCCTATTTTTTATTCTTTCTTTATTTATTTATTTATTTTGCGGTACTGGGGATTGAACTAAGGGGCATTCTACCTCCGAGCTATACCCCCAGCCCTATTTTTTATTCTTTATTTTGAAACCGAGTCTCACTAAGTTGTGGAGTGCCTCACTAGGTAGCTGAGGCTGGCCTTGAACCCGGATCCTCCGGTCTCAGCCTCCCGAATGCTGGGATTACAAGCGTGCGCCACCACGCCCGGCTCTATTCTTTATTTTGAAACAGGGTCTCACTAAGTTGTGGAGTGCCTCACTAGGTAGCTGAGGCTGGCCGAGAACCTGGATCCTCTGGTCTCAGCCTCCCAAATACTGGGATTACAAGCGTGCGCCTAGTTCCTACTCCTATTTTTCACTATTTTGAAACAGAGTCTCACTGAGTTTCAGAGGGCCTCACTAGTAGCTGAGGCTGGTTGTGAACCTGCGATCCTCCTGTTTCAGCCTCCCAAATACTAGGATTACAAGCCTGTTTCACCACGTCCAGCCTGTCTGTTTTATTTTGACAGGGTCTTACTAGGTTGATGAGAGTCTCACTACTTGCTGAAGCTGTCCTCAAACCTGCGATCCTCCTACCTCAGCCTCCCAAATACCGGGATTACAGGCATGTGTCACCACACCTGGATTACTATTAATTTTGAAAGAGGATCTCACTAAGTAACTGAGGGTCTCACTAAGTTGCTGAGGCTGGCCTTAATTAAACCTGCAATACCCCTGTCTCAGCATCCCAAGTACTAGGATTACAGACATGTGTCACCTTATCTTGCTATCCCAGCTGGGGGGGTGGTGTGGGGTGTGTGTGGTTGTGTGTGTGCTGTTGGGGAATGAACTCAGGGGCATTCTACCTCCGAGCTATACTCCCAGCCCTATTTTTTTATTCTTTATTTTGATACAAGGTCTCCCTAAGTTTCGGAGTGCCTCACTAGGTAGCTGAGGCTGGCCATGAACCTGGTCTCAGCCTCCCAAATGCGGCTTTTTAAAAAATTTCTAAACAGAGCCGGGCGTGGTGGCGCACGCTTGTAATCCCAGCATTCGGGAGGCTGAGACCGGAGGATCCAGGTTCGCGGCCAGCCTCAGCTACCTAGTGAGGCACTCCACAACTTAGTGAGACCCTGTTTCAAAATAAAGAATAAAAAATAGGGCTGGGGGTATAGCTCGGAGGTAGAATGCCCCTGAGTTCAGTCCTCAGTACCGCAAAAAAAAAAAAAAAAAAAAAAAAAAATTTCTAAACAGAAAGTTGGACATAGTGCATCCTTGTAATCCCAGTAATTAGGAGGTTTAGACAGAAGAATCGCAGATTTGAGGACAGCTTCAGCAAGCAGTGAGACTCTCCCTAACCTAGTGAAACCATTTCAAAATAAACATAAAATAAGAGCCGGGTGTGGTGGCGTATGGAAGATACCTGAGGCCTGCAATCCCAGTACTTGGGAGGCTGAGACAGGAGGATCCGGGTTTGTGGCCAGCCTCAGCTACTTAGTGAAGTCCTCTGCAACTTAATGAGACGCTGTTTCAAAATATAGAAGAAAAAATAGGACTGGGGGTGTAGCTTGGAGGTAGAATGCCTCTGGGTTCAATCCTCAGAACTGCAAAATGATGATGATAAATAAATAAAAATAGGGCTGGGAGTGTAGTTCAGAGGTGCCTGAGTTCAACCCTAGTACCCCCCCCCCCAAAAAAAATTTTTTTTTTAAATGTAGTTTAAGCGCCGGGCGTGGTGGTGCACGCTTGTAATCCCAGCATGCGGGAGGCTGAGATCAGAGGATCCGGGTTCGCGGCCAGCCTCAGCTACCTAGTGAGGCACTCCGCAACTTAGTGAGACTGGGTTTCAAAATAAAGAATAAAAAATAGGGCTGGGGGTATAGCTCGGAGGTAGAACGCCCCTGAGTTCAATCCCCAGTACCACAAATAAAATATAATAAAATGGGGCTGGGAGTGTAGCTCGGAGGAAGAATGTCCCTGGGTTCAATCCCCGGTGCCATTAAAAATAAAAAAAATGTAGTTTAAGAACCGGGCGTGGTGGCGCACGCTTATAACCCCAGCATTAGGGAGGCTGAGACTGTGTGTGTGGTACTGGGGATTGAACCCAGAGGCATTCTTTCAAGCTACACCCCCAGCATGATTTTATTTCTTATTTGGAAACAGGGTCTTGCTAGGTTGATGAGTCTCACTACTTGCTGAGGCTGTCCTTGAACCTGCGATCCTCCTGTCTAAACCTCCTAAGTACTAGGATTACAGACATGGGACACCACGCCCGGCTTAGGCCCACATTCTTGCTTTCCCCAGCTGTGGATTCAGATTTCACTCCAAACTCAAGATTCCTTCCCTGCCTGTTCTCTCCTTACTAACTCTAAACTAAAATGATTAAAATCAGTCCAAATCAACTAGGAGACTAAAAAAAGATTTATTTCAATGCACAGCATAGCATTCATTCATATACCCTGACCTGGGGTGGGGGTTGGGAGTAGGTTAGGAGAGGTATACTACAATTGTTCTATTTCCAAACAAGGGTAAACTACTAAGTTACCCTTCACTCCTAGCACACATGCTCAGAGGTCTCAGATCCTGAGCTCCAGATATCAGGATGTAATGGTAAGGCCCATTCCATTCCAACAACACTCAAACAACATGATCTTGGGACAGCAAGCCCTCTGTTCTTTTGTCCGCTGCCTTCTCTTAGGAGGTGATGCATTGCTTCTTTCTCTCTCTCTCTCTTTTTTTTTTTTTTTTTTGTGGTACTGGGGATTGAACCCAGGGGCATTCTATCTCTGAGTTACACTCCCAGCTCTATTTTATTAGTTTGAAACAAGGCTGGCCTAGAACCCGAGATCCTCTTGTCCTAGCCTCTTAAGTACTGGGATTACAGATGCCTGCCACCACACCTGGTGAAGTGATGCTCTTCTGTTTGACCAGGTGTCCACTGGTGAGCTCCAGCAGAACAGATCTCTCTCTCCATCTGCAGCAACTGTCCTAGGTCCCTGACACTCCATTCTGGAGCACCCCTAAGGTCAGTCTCTGGAGATGCTGCTGCCGCAGAGGAGGAAGCTGGGAATAGAGCTCAAAGCCCCCTGGGAGACTGGAACTGGGAAGCTTGTAGTGCAGAAGGTGCTGCCGGAGACCCTGCAGAAGAGGAAAAAAAACCTTATGAAGTGGGTGGTCAGATTCTGTTGAGGTTCCTGTCCCCAACACCCTTTCATGTCCCACCCTCCTAATGGCCCCAACTGTACCTTGTCTGCCAACAGTGAAGTTTTCTGCAGCATACTCCTTTGTGCAGTCTTTACTTCATCCTAGAAACGCAACAGGGATAGGTGGCACTAAGATGAGGGCTGGTGCCCAGCACCGGCCTTGCTCAGTTCTCACCTCCTCCCCAGCTGGCCCAGGGGCAGCTTAATTGCTATCTCTCTTTTCCCTCGGAAGATAGGATGGAACCTACTGAGCTCTTTGGGTCCTGGGAGAAGATGAAACTATTGACATGAGCCACAGCCACAACGTAGAGTACAGGGCACCAATGTGGACGGAGCTCGCCAGTCACCAGGGCTCGGAAGTAGAGCTGCAGGAGGGCCAAGTTGTCTTCAGGAGGCCCTGTGTAGCAGTCCAGAGGCACAGGCAACTGTGATGGGGGAAATGAGACATGCTGAAGAGGGTGGGAACGTGCACCACTGGACAAGGTGGTTATTTGGTGGTCACATGAAACCCTATGGTGAGGACAGAGATCGGGTCCTTGATAGACATCCATCCTCTAGCACATGTATTGAAGACCAAAGAGCAGAACGCAGGAACTGAGAAGAGATGAATTTGTACTGCCTAGCACCAAACTTCTGTTTAGTAAACTTAAAACTTTTAGGAGGCTGAGACAGGAGGATCCGGGTTCATGGCCAGCCTCAGCTACTTAGTGAGGCCCTCTGCAACTGAGTGAGACCCTATTTCAAAATATATAATAAAAAACAGGACTGGGGCGGTGTAGCTCGGAAGTAGAATGCTCCTGGGTTCAATCCCCAATACTGAAAAAAAAAATTAAACTTTTTTCTTTCTTGTGTGTGGTGTTGAGGATTGAACCCAGGGCCTTGTGCATGGTAGGCATGCACTTTATCACTGAGCTATATTCTCAACCCAAACTTAAAACTTTACTTTTAGCTGGGCATGGCAATGCATGCCTGTAATCCTAGAACTTGGGAAGCTGAAACAGGAGGATTGCAGGTTCGAGGACAACTTCAGCAAGTAGTGAGACTCTCATCAACCAAGCAAGACACTGTTTCAAAATAAAGGTAAGCTGGGTATGGTGGTGCACATTTATAATCCCAGTACTGGGGAGGCTGAGACAGGAGGACTGCAGGCAGTCTCTGCAACTTAGTGAGACCCTCAGCGACTTAGTAAGATCCTGTTTCAATTTTTTTTTTTTTTTTTTTTTTGCGGAACTGGGGATTGAACTCAGGGGCATTCTACCTTCGAGCTATACCCCCAGCCCTATTTTTTATTCTTTATTTTGAAACCGAGTCTCACTAAGTTGTGGAGTGCCTCACTAGGTAGCTGAGACTGGCCGAGAACCCGGATCCTCCGGTCTCAGCCTCCCGAATGCTGCTGTTTCAAATTTTAAAAATTTAAAAATGGATGGGGAATTTAGCTCAGAGGTAGAATGCCTATGGGTCCAATCCCTAGTACCACAATAAACAAAAACAAAAACTTAGTAACTCTTTTTACCACTTGTAAGTTTAACACATTAGTCTGATATTTGAAGCCCTCTAAGACTTTACTTATTAGCCTTGTTTCCAACTAGTGCCCCACAGAAATCTCTCCTCCTTCCCTCACCCTCTGTCATGTTCCTTCCTGCCTCTGAGTTTTTACTTAAGTTATTCCATAGGAATATCCTGCCCTTCCACTTCCTCAATTCAAATTCTACCTTATCTTCAGTGTCCGGGTCAATCCTCACTTCCTCTGCAAAGCCTTCTCCTTACAGGAAGCCTACTCTGTTATTTCCCTTCTTTGAATCCTGACTTATCACCTAGAATCAGAGTAATTCAGAAATCAGAGTGTTTAGCAAATTTCTTCTTATCTAGATTGTGGCACCTTATGAGGAAGAAGTCATGCCTTGCTAACAATAATGAATACCAATACCTATCTATTATAAGCCAGATAGCATGTTATAGATATTATATGCCAGATACCCTTTTCATGCATTCTCCTAATCCTTTAAATTCCCCAAGAGGTAAGATGAGGAACCTGAGGTCCACCAAAACTCCCCACTGCTCAGGACTGCCCCCTGGGCCCAGCTTAGGGTAACCCTTGCAGGTCTGGCTGAGAAAGTACCTGGGTGAGAGGCAGGCCCAGAGCTCGCAAGGCTCCCACGTGCTCCCCAAAGAGGGCGAGACGCAAGGTGACACTGAACCGACGCTGCAGGGGAAGGAGGACCAGAGCCCCAAACAGGTGGTCCCCAAAAGAGACCGCTTCAAAATGCTCCAGGAAGCTGGCATACAGGTCAGGAAAAGACGTCAGTCCAGGAAGCGGGCAGTCCAGGTTGAGGTGTGGCAGGACTTGAGGCTGACAGAGCCTGGCTAGGAGGGCTGCCACTAGATGCTGGATTGGGGTCTCTCGGAACAGCTCACTGTCCACCAGGAACACACACATGAGCCGTGCCAGGCGGGCAGCAGGAGGCACAGCCCAGAGGGTCTGAGGGCGCCAGCTCTCCAAAACCAGCACCCACTGTAGGACCCGCATGGTTGTCCCCACAGTGTCAGTGGGAGGGAGCCCTGGGGCAGTGTCTGAAGCCTGGTGGTAGAGCTGAATCAATGGCTGGAAGGGCCAGTCGGTGGGCAGCAATGGCTCCTTAGGCACAGGCAGCAGCAGGGTTGGGACTTGCTGTAGTTCCCCCCGGTACAAGGCCTGGGAGGCCAGAAGGCTGGTTCGGGCCAGTGAGCAGTAGGTCAGGTAGCAGCTGCGGATGCTGGGGAGGTCCTGGCAGGCCTGTATTAGTAGAGCCCCTCGCCCACTCTGAGGGTCCCCACTGCTCCCTAAAGACAGTCGATCAGAGAAGTCAGCTGCCTCTGGACCCCCCAATGCACTTTCTCTGTAATAAGATCCAAAAGCGAAGAATGAGCACTGGAACCACAGTAGCCAGAAGGCTCTGCCCACTCTCCATGACCCCAGAAGCTTCTAAATTCAATCCCACTCCTCCCTTCTGTCCTGCCAACCTCCCATGTGGTGTATAGCAGTTAATGGAATGGATTCTGGGGTCAGCAACTGAGGGGAAAGTTCATATAACTTCTCTGTGCTGTTTCCTCAAAATAAAATGGGAATAGAGCCGGGCGTGGTGGCGCACGCTTGTAATCCCAGCATTCGGGAGGCTGAGACCGGAGGATCCGGGTTCGAGGCCAGCCTCAGCTACCTAGTGAGGCACTCCGCAACTTAGTGAGACTCGGTTTCAAAATAAAGAATAAAAAATAGGACTGGGGGTGTAGCTCGGAGGTAGAATGCCCCTGAGTTCAATTCCCAGTACCGCAAAAAAAAAAATAAATAAAAAAAAATAAAATGGGAATAAGACAGTCTCTAACTCAGGGCGAAGGTAAAATAATTAAAATACAGAAAAATATCTAAGGGAGTACCAGACACAGCACATGCACTCAGTAACTATTACATGTACATGCTGCTCCATACACCATCTTTTAGCCATGTGGTCACACAGAAGTCTCACAATCATTTTCTGGTATGGCAACCTCATCTTCACTTTACTAATGAGGAAACAATAGCTCAGATAGAAGGATGATATAGCCGGGCGTGGTGGCGCAGCCAGCCTCAGCGACCTAGTGAGGTACTCTGCAACCTAGTGAGACTCGGTTTCAAAATAAAGAATAAAAAATAGGGCTGGGGGTATAGCTCGGAGGTAGAATGCCCCTGGGTTCAATCCCCAGTACCACAAAAAAAAAAAAAAGAAGAAGGATGATATATGAATGAAAGAGAATCAAACATAGGTTCTCCTGGCACCAAATTCAGGCTGCCTTGTTAACAACCACTGCCGTATCCAAAAGGGCTGCATTGATACCGCCCACCCTGGACTTACGGGAGGAACTCCAGCCGGAACACACAGCTCAGCAGCAGCTCCTGGGCGAGGTACTCACTTCCCGGCAGCAGCCGACTCAGCAGGGCCAAGGCCACAGCGTGATGGAGGGCAGCACTGGTGGTTGACACTGGCTGGAATGTTGCCTATGGAGAGAATGGCAGAGTGTTATTTAGTGGGGGTGGGAGGGAGCAGGAACAAAGCAGAGGAGTGAGGAATAGGACATAAGCAAGATGGAAGGTACAGATCCAGGGCATGTGGAATAAAGTAGAAGCTGCATGGCTGGGCAGAAGCAGCACAGGAGCTGGGTGTGGTGGCACATTCTTGAAATTCCAAATACTTGGGAGGCCAACGCAGGAGAATTACAAGTTCAAGACTAGTCTTGGAAGCCGGGTGTGGTGGCGCATGCTTGTAATCCCAGCATTTGGGAGGCTGAGACTGGAGGATCGGGGTTCGAGGCTAGCCTCAGCTACCTAGTGAGGCACTCCGCAACTTAGTGAGACTCGGTTTCAAAATAAAGAATAAAAAATAGGGCTGGGGGTATAGCTCGGAGGTAGAATGTCCCTGAGTTCAATCCCCAGTACCGCAAAAAAAAAAAAAAAGACTAGTCTTGGAAACTTAGTGAGACCCTGTCTCAAAATACAAAAAAAAGAGGGGGACGCCTGGGGATGTAGCTGAGTGGTAAAGTACCCCTGAGTTTAATCCTCAGTACAAAAGAAAGGTGTCAGAGAAGCGAGAGGTGTAACAAGGCTGGGGGCAGAACCTGCAGACGGGGCTCACCACTTTCTGGGCCAGGGAGAGAGCCAGGTACTGCAGGTGGTGCTCATGGCGCAGGGCCCACGTAGAGAAGGGCGTGAGGTGTGGGGCAGCCCCAGGAGCCACACACTGAAGGAAGTACTTCTGGAGTCCTGGGGAGGCCAATACGGCAGCCAGCTGAGGAAAAGCAAGTTTATTCAGATCTAGAAATTGACTCTGATGGCTTCTGAGGCTCTTTCCCAGCCACCCAGAGAAATGGGTACTGTCAGAAGAGGCCTGCCTTCACCTGGAGAGCCCCCCACCCCCTTTCTTTCTGACCTCTGATATCCTGACCCCTAACCAAGTGAACAGAGCTTACCTGGCCACATAGCCCCTTGTGGATCCGGGCCAGGGTGTTGAGAAGAGAGAGGAGGGCAGTGAGGAATGGGAAGGGTGAGGCTGAGCCAGCCAGGCTGAGAGGAGGGCAGCCTCCTGTGCAGCCCAGTGACACGAGGCTGGGGAGAACTTCAGGGGATGGAGCACAGGTCAGCGGGTTGCAGAGAGGGGAGCAGTGCCTGTAGGAAGAACGGAGAAGCTGAGGGGGCTCTGTGCCTGGATGGAAAACAGCAGCAGGGTCTTGGCTGTGCAGACAGCTAAGTGCCCACATTCCTCAGAACCCCATGCAGCTGCTGCCTGGGAGGGATTCAGGGGATGGACCAGGAGAGCTGGACCCAGGAGAGCAACCTCCTTCCCCTCTGCTTCCCCCTAGCCACCACACATAGAATATACCTTAGGGAATCCCATAGGTTGCCCAGAGAGGGCTGACTCAGCAGTGGCAGCAACAACTCCTCCAACAGCCGCTCCATGTCCTGAAGCCAATCCTCGGGGCACAAGGCTGGCTGTGGACCAAAAGGCTCACTGAGCTATGGTCCAGGACACCCATTTTCCTAATCCCTGTGACCCAGGTCAACCCCACAAATCCAAGAGCCCCAAAGAATCAGTCTGGATTCTATATTCTGACCCTTCTGAGAAAAAGAAGGCCCTGAGGTTGCTTTGGAGCCCCATGTCCAGGGGTGCCTAAAGAGAGAATAAAGGTTGTAGGAAGGCTGAGCTACTGCTCAGGGGTCTCTGATCCCCACCAACATGGCTCCTTGGAAGCTCCACTGGGATATGGAGGTGGGAAGAAGACAGGAAGGAGTTAAAACGTGGAGGCAGAGCTAGGCATGGTGGCACAGGCTTGTTATCCCAGTACTTGGGAGACTGAGACAGGAGGATTGCAGGTTTGAAGCCAGCCTCAACAACTCAATGAGGCTCTCAGCAGCTTAATGAGGCCCTGTTTCCAAATAACAAATATAAAATAGGTCTGGAGTGTAGCCCAGAGGTAGAAGGCCCTTGAGTTCTATCCCCCATCCCCTCCACCCACACAAAGATGGAGGCAGGGCTGGGGGTATAGCTCAATGGTAAAGTGTTTGCCTAGCATGCATGAGGTCCTAGGTTCGATCCTCAGCACTACAAACAAGGTAGAGGGTAGGAAGATGGGAATGGGAAGCAGGAGTGAGGAGGTGGAGGCAGAGGGAATGAGTGGGTGCAATGCAGATGGAGGTGGGCAGCACTCACCTGCTGGCTCCAAGCCTGGTAGTAGGCACCCAGGAACAGCAGACAGGCTGTGGGCACTGGGCCCAGGGTGCTCCACAACTCAGGTGTGGGCAGCAACTTCAAGGCCTGCCTTAGACATAGCTCCACAAGAGGCTGGAGTCCAGATACCTGTGTCCAGGTGACTGAGGAAGGGGTGGTCGACAGGTAGCCCTCAGTAGAGTCACTACAGGAGTGCCAAAGGGGATGACAGTGAGGATCTGGCTGCTTCACTCCCCTCTAAGATCCTACACTCTCTCCCGGTGAAGGAGCATTCCTGCCTGTCCAGGGGTTGCCAGGTTGTCAGGAGGACATCCTGCTATGGCCTACCTGGTGGGCTCAATGAGGGTGCTGCTGGCTGCCAGGGTCAGCTGGGTGAGGAGAGTGAGCAGTGAGGCTATCCGCTGCATGGACAGGGGCTGCGTGGGGGTGGTGCTGAGCTCTGTCGGCACAGCCTGCAAGGCCCGCATGAGCACTGGATACAGCTCCCTGGGAAAGAACATGACCGACTTTCACTGTATGAAAGTAGATGAAGGTGCAAGACATAGGGACCAGCCCTGCCCAGGATCTGAAGTCTGGTAAGGATCAGGACAGAGAAGTCCCCAAGGCTGGGGTATCCTTGGAAGGCTACACCCTAAAATGGGAAGGATGCAGCCCTTCAAACCTACCCCTCAACAGGGAATTTATATCTGATCTTACCAAGATACTAACGCTTTTGTGCACAGAATGTGTTAACGCCTAGTTGTTCCTCACTTCCCTTGCTGGGGAAGAGAGCTTTTTCACCCCCAGCAGAATCCCCTCTTCCTCATTCCTAGCCTCCCTCCAAGCCTGGGACCTTGATTCAAGGTTGAAGCATCAGGCTAGGCCAGAGAACAGAATGGAAGGGTCTACAAGGGAGCCTGCACCCTGCTTCTCCTCACCTGTAAAGGTCACCGCCCTGGCCATAGGAGGCGGCCACAGCCCAGAGACGAAAGGCCTCAGTGATCAGTGTCTCAGCTTCCTCTGGGGGCAAGGCCAGTTCTTGGGGAGCCTCAGCTATGAAGCGGCACAGGCGGCTCTGGAGATCAAAGCTGCTCAACTAGGGGTGGACAGAAATCTAGGGATCAGGGTCAGCTGGAAGCCACAAGCCTAACTAGTGTCAGGTTCCCTCAATATTGATATTGGCTCAACCCAGCTCTGCCCTAGGCTTCTGTGGTGTCACAGGGTCATAGCTCACAGCAGGGATGAAACTACTTCATTCTTCCTCCCTCCTACTGTTTTTTGGGGCAGGCCTGGGGATGGCCTTGCACGAGTGCTCTACCACTGAGCCCCAATCCCCAGTCCTTATTTTACTTCTGTTTGGTACTGAGGATTGAGCCCTGGGGTATTTTACCTCTGAGCTGGACTCTCCACCCCCCAACTCTATTTCATTTTGAAACAGGGTCTCGCTAAATTGCTGAGGCTGGCCTCGAACCTGCAATCCTCCTGTCTCAGCCTCCCAAGTACCAGAATTATAGGTGTGCACCACCATGTCCAGCTATTTATTTGTTTTGTGGTGCCCTTTTTTTTTTTGGTACTGAGGACTGAATCCAGGGGAATTCTATCTTTGAGCTATACCCCCAGCCCTATTTTATTTTGATTTTGAACAGGGTCTTGCTAGGTGGATGAGAGTCTCACTACTTGCTAAGGATGTCTTTGAACCTGTGATCCTCTTGTCTCAGCCTCCCAAGTAATGGGGCCAGTGCACCAGTATGCCTGGTACAAGACTCTACTTCAAAATAAAAAGTACAGCCTCAGCAGGTAGCAAGACTGTTTCAAAACAAAAATAAAATAGGGCTGGAGCTGTAGCTTAGAAGTAGAAGGCCCCTGGGTTCAATTCCCAGTAACAAATACACACATACACATACACACACACACACACACAGAAATAGGGTCTTGCTAAGATGCAGAGGTCTCACTAAATTGCTGAGGTTGGCCTCAAACCTACAATTCTCCTGTTTCAGCCTCCCAAGTACTGGGATTATAGGCATGTGCTGTCACACCTGGCTATTTGATTGACTGATTGACTGACTGATTGATTGATTGATTGTGGTACTGGGGATTGAACCCAGAAGCATTCTACCTTTGAGATACACCGCCAGTTTAATTTTATTTCTTATTTGGAAACAAGGTCTCACTAGGTTGATGAAAGTCTCACTACTTGCTGAGGCTGTCCTCAAACCTGTGATCCTCCTGTCTCAGCCTCCGAAGTACTGGGATTATAGGCATGCACCATCACACTTGGCTTTTATTTTACTTTAAGCTGGGCATGGTGGCACACGCTTGTAATTCCAGCATTCGGGAGGCTGAGACCAGAGGATCCGGGTTCGTGGCCAGCCTCAGCTACCCAGAGAGGCCCTCTGCAACTTAGTGAGACCCAGTTTCAAAATAAAGAATAAAAAATAGGGCTGGGGGTATAGCTCGGAGGTAGAACGCCCCTGAGTTCAATCCTCAGTACCGCAAAAAAAAAAAAAAAGACAAGGTGTCTCACTACATTGAGGAGACTGGCCTAAAACTTGTGATCCTTCTGTTTCAGCCTCCCAAGTAGCTGGGATTATAGGTGTGCACCATCACACCTGACCAGGCTTCCCTCGAGTTAGCAAGCACTTGCTGAACACTTTTTCTAGTACATGGGTGATCAGTGCCTGTCTGTATGTAGCTGTTCTGATATGAGTCCAGGGCATGGAGCCCTACAGTATGCATTAGGCTCCAGGTGATCAGGTTCCTGCCTGGTAGTTTCTATTGAATTTCTACACAACTGGAACAGAGAGGAAGAAGAGATGGCATGAGCTGTCCACCGTCAGTTCAGAGGAAATAATTAGTTCCCAATCCAGTCCTGTCTTGGGTCCCCCATCCCTTGTCCTGTGTCCTGCTCACCAGCCGGGCAGCAATATTCCTACCAGCCAAGGCCATGACTCGAAGTAGTTTCATGGCAGCAGCACAGGGCACTTTGTATAGACTGAGAGTAGGCCCTGCCCCCACAGGGGACCAGCAAGTGGGCAAGAATTCTCGAACTATGGTCTCTATCAGCCTAGGGCATTCCAGTACCTGTCGGAGACAAAGAGGAAAAACAGAGGTACAGAGGCTAAGGATCCAGACCAGGCCCAGCTAGGCTCTTAGCCCATTCCTTCCCCACCTCTCCTTCTTACCCTCGTGGCTGACTCCAGGGAATGCCGAGCCAAACGGATGAGCACAGCCAGGATGTCAAGGACCACGGTGGGTCCTGGGCAGGTCACCTCTAGCACATAGCGCAGTCGAGGCAACAGGTTGGTAGCCAGCAGCCCCTAGGGGTTGGGGGGAGAAAACCACTGCCAAATGCAGCTGAGCCCTGGGCCTTGATGACCTTCCTTCCCAACATGCTTGACTCCTAGGAAAGGAGATCAGAAAGCTTTCCCTCTACCTTGATGACATCATGCCGGGCCAGGTCAGGTGGAGATCGGTGTCTTTCCTCAGGAATCTTCTTTTTTGCCTTTTCTGCTGGGGATTCTTCGTCCTCAGCCTCGTCTTCCTTGTCCTCCTGGCTAGGCATTAGGGGGAACACCGAAGCTCCATGGTACCAAGAGAAAGCGTTGTCAAGGAGCTCCTGCCAGAGGACAAGGGACAGGGGTGGGAAGAGGATGAAGGGATAGTAAGTGGGTCCAAGTGTGGGGTGGAAGCCATCACAAAGAACAGAAAGGGAAGGCTTCTGGGATCTGGGGCCTTTGGGAGGAGAGGGTGATGCCTGCCATGCCCTTTTGAGAAGTAGGGCCCCTGATGCCTCCAGGCCACATTCCTATCCCTGTGATACCTCATCTCCAGGAACCACCAGCAGAGCCCGCAGAGCCTGAATGGCAGCTGCAATGACCCCATCCACTCGGTCATCCAGAGAGAAGCGCAGCAAGAAGAGGAAGCCAGCATCCAAAAGGAGGTGTGAGATACTCCCCACTAGCCGGTCGCCAAATTCACCAGCCTGGGCCTTGGGGGCAGGATGATAAAACCTTGCTGAAGTTACATAGTATCTTTGCCCACCCATGACCCTGCATTTGCCCCATCCCATCTAACCCACAGGTGACTGATGTGCTGGCAAAAATCAGACTAAGAAGAGCAGCAGATAAGGAAGTTTAAGGCCGAGGGGTGAGTGAATGGGTGGGGCTGGGCAGGACCAGGCCAGTAGTCTACTTACCCTGCCAATGACCTGGGACAACACATGCAGTGCCAGCACTCTCTGCTGAGAAACCTGGCTACGAGTCAGATGAAACAGCTCCTGTAGGGAGTACCCTGCTCTCTGGGGCAGGGACAAGAAGTCAGAAGGAGGCAAGACACAGAGCAATGTCCCCAAATGCTCAGTAAGGGAAAGACATGATAAGTAAGTAATATCCCCTGCCCCTGCTCTTTTTTTTTTGTACTGGGGATTGAACCCAGAGGCATTCTACTTCCAAGTTATACCCTCAGCCCAATTTTATTTATTTGGAAACAGGATCTCACTATCTCACTAAGTTGCAGAGAGCCTTGCTAAGTTGCAGAGGCTGGCTTCAAACCTGTGATCCTCCTGTCTCAGCCTCCCAAGTACTGGGACTCAATCGTGTACCATCACGCCCGGCCTAACCCTGTTCTTCATGGAGCCTCAAGCTGGTAAAGAAAATAGCACATGCACACAAGTAATCATGGTATAAGGCAGATGGAGGAATGTGGCATTGATGTTTAGTTTGCAACCAGAGGACTGGAGAGGGGTGGACCTGGAAAAGTGATCTAGTCTCAGTGGATGAGTAGAGCCTCAATGGCCCCGAATGAAGCAAAGGGTAATGGCATGCCCTGGAGCAAGGCTTGGAGATTCTTGAGCACAGAGGTGTGTGGGAAGAAGCCAGCAGAGTGGTACATCAGGAATGAAGGAAGCAGGGCTAGAGGGTCAATAGTAGCAGGCCATGAAAGGACTGTCTTGACAGGCTAAGAACTAGGGCCTTATTCTGTGAGCAGAGGGGAGTGGGGAGACTTTCTGAGGCAAGGCATGGCTGGAGCTGGGCCAGAGAAAATCAGTATGGCAGCCTGAGGGATGGAATGGCCTGAGGGAGAGGGTGGAAGGCTTGGTGGTTGAGTAGACACCATAGGGCAAGGCTATCATCCAGGGAGCAGCATGGAGGAGGTGACAGAAGTACACTAGCAAGTTCTAGAATTGACCAGAATGTGAGCAGGAGAGGCTCAAGATTTTGAATGTAAGAAACTGAATGGACAACAAGGCCATAAAATGGAACATGTCACATAGGAGGCAACTGGCCAGAGGTCCTTTTCCCCATGGTTGTTAAAAACACTAGCCTAGAGCTGCCCAGTCCTCCTTGGGATCTATGCCTCACCTCTGCCTCTTCTCCATGGTGGTGCAGGCCCAGATGGGTGGGTAGGTCCACATTGGGGGCCAGGAGTTCTCCCTGAAGACTGAATCGGGCCTGCATCCTCTAAAAGGAAGAGAAGGAAGACTGAGCTGGAGCAGTCAACTTCCCTGTACCCACTCCTCACTTTTTTTTTTGGTCATACTGAGGACTAAACCCATGAGCTAGACCCCCAGCCATTTTTTTTTTTTTGGTACTGGGGATTGAACTCAGGGGCATTCTCCCTCCGAGCTATACCCCCAGACTTATTTTTTATTCTTTCTTTATTTTTTGCTGTCCTGGGGATTGAACTCAGGGGCATTCTACCTTCAAGCTACACCCCCAGGCCTATTTTTTATTCTTTATTTTGAAACCAGGTCTCTCTAAGTTGCAGAGTGCCTCACTAGGTAGCTGAGGCTGGCCGCGAACCTGGATCCTCCGGTCTCAGCCTCCCAAATGCTGGGATCACAAGCGTGTGCCACCACACCCGGCTCGTTATTCTTTATTTTGATATAGGGTCTCACTAAGTTGTGGAGTGCCTCACTAGGTAGCTGAGGCTGACCGCAAACCCAGATCCTCCGGTCTCAGCCTCCGAAATGCTGGGATTATGGATTACAAGTGTGCACCACCACACCGGCTTCATTTTTTTTTTTTTTTTTGAGAGAGGATCTTGTTAAGTTATGCACACTGGCCTTGAACCTGTGATCCTCCTGTCTCAGCCTTCCAAGTACTGGGATTACAGGCAGGTGCCACCATGCATGGCCATTGCTCATCTTTAATCCCATGGCTCTTAGGATTTAGGTTCTGACTCTACCCCTGACTGGAAATGGAGCTTCTCTAGCACTGGGGTTCAGGCAGAGTGACAGGAGGGGAAAGTAAGAGCAAAGGAGAGATGTTCCCCATGGCCAGGGGAAGAAAAGCGCCTGAGTTCTGGGTGAAGGCACTCCTATCCCATCCAACCCCATCCCTGGTAGGCTAGCTGGCTCTCCTCACTTCCTGTGTCTGTTGCCGCCGGAGTGGGGGCAGGTCCTGCATCCAATGGAGCTTCTCCAGTTCAACAGTGTCCATGTGCAGCCATTCTTTGTTGGGGTTCACAGGTAATGTCAGATCTGGGGAGATGGAAGCAAGCATGACAGAACTTCCTAAGGTACTCAGCTCACTAGTCCAGAAGGGTCTCAGAACTCAAAGAGCTGCCACATCCACCTCTACTCTAGGATCTAGCAGCTTCTACACTCAGTTAAAGCTAAGTGGCAATGGTATGGGGACTAGAACTCCTGGGAACTGGGCCAACGTCTCAGCTAGGGTAGAGAGACCCAGTCTGGGCACTTGCCGTTTGCTAGCTCCAAGGATTTGTTGGGAGAAGAAAGAGGAAGAAAGGAAAAGGAAAAGGAAGGCTTTATACATCAGGGAAAGCACAACTTGTTGCTCTCTAGTACCACATCTCTGAAGGAGCAGGGGAGTGGGGACAATGAGGAGGGGAGGCTATACTGCTCCAGGGAGCAAGACACAGAAATACATCCTTACAACATCCTCCCACTTTCTCACCCCGACCCCCACTCAACCTACGAAGCTGGCACAGAGCTCCTTTGGGAGCAGGAGGTTCCTGGATACCATAATTCAATTTCTTCTCTTGTTAATCCCTAATTAAATAATCTAGTTTATGGGAAATAAGTACTTCCACTGGCTTCTGCTTCTGGTCTGACATGTCTGTAGGACTTCATCAGACTCTTCCTCTCCCATCACGCTGGCCCTGCCATCTCCCCAAAACATAGAGAGAAGAGGAAGAAGGAACTATGGGGCAGCTGGAGCAAGGGCAGGAGATGGGGTGCCCAGGGAGAGAGTGCTTGGCCATTTCACACAGCTGCCTCTTACTAGGGAAGGGGGAGATGGAGCAGTAATAGGACAAGAAAACAGGAAGCACATGTAGGAAGATATGCATCAGCAAAAGAAGACTGATTTGAGCCAATTTAAAGGCACTAATGAGGATTAACATTCCATGTCCAATATTCCATATCCCATATACTAGGACTAGGAGAAGAAATACTTTTCTCTATTATCTAGTGAAAGATGGTCCCCTCCATCAAACCTGGGGCTCCTGGCTCCAGCTTGTCCTCCTTTCTAGGCTCACTAGCAGAAGCTGACATGATGGGCTCCTCTTTCACGACAGGAATGGAGGGTTCTCTTGGCCTCTGCTCCTTGATGGGCTTCTCTCCTGCTTGCTCATGGGTACAGCTGTGAGATCTCAAGAAGGCAACCAAGCTGGGGTCTGGAGGCAACAGACAGGGGACAGTTAGGGAGGGTCCTCCCTAGCCTCCTATAGATCTGGCACCTGCTGAAAATTGCCTCTAGGTGCCAAGGACAAACTACATCCCAGCCTTGACCTGAGCCCACTGGGGGCTCCCGTGGCCCTTCAGAGACCCTGTATTCTTACACCTGTGGAGTCCTTGGGGCCTGATCAACACCCTTTCCCTCTGCCCCTCACAGTCCCTTGGCCCACATTCCTATGATTCTCCCTGTGCTTGGCACCAGGTCACAGGTCCAAAGTAAGTGGCTGTAGAATAATTAATGTTGACTTGGACCAAAGAGAAAGTATTCAGGGGAAGAATTTCCCTCAATTTATTCATGTACATGTCTATTAAGAATCTAATTATAGATTACATAGGTTCTAGAAAAATAGTGAGGAACAAGATTGACTAGATGTTTAGCATTTTAGTGAACATAAACCAGGAGGGAGGGCCAGGTGCCATGGAACATGCCTATAATCTTAGCAACTTGGTTTGGGATGCTAAAGCAGAAGGATCACAAGTTCAAGGCCAGCCTCTGCAACTTAGCAAGAGCCTCTCTCAAAATAGAAATAAACAGGACAGGGGATGTAGCTCAGTGGTAGAGAAGCACTTCTGTATTCAATCCCCAGTGTTACAAAACAAAAACCACCTAGGAGCCAGGTATGGTAGCTCACACTTGTAATCCCAGTACTTGGGAGGCTGAGAGAGGAGGATCCGGGTTCACAGCCAGTCTCAGCTACCTAGTGAGGCCCTCCATAACTTAGTGAGACCCTGTTTCAAAATAAAGAATAAAAATAGGACTGGAGGTGTAGCTTGGAGGTAGAATGCCTCTGAGTTCAATCCCCAGTACCACATAAACAAAACAAACAAACAAAAACACCTAGGAAGGAGATGTGGCATGCCACAGCATCATACAATAAAACATAGTGGAGTTATACTAGAGGATGACTGTGATAAAGCACAGCGTGTGCTATACCAGGTGGTACAGGAATACACAATGGTTAAGAGTAGGGCCTGAGACCAGTCAGAACCCTAAGTCCTGGGTAATGTCTTATTTGTGTTAAATCTGAACTGAGGGCAATGCTAAGTGGAAAAGCACTTGCCTAGCATGTACAAGGCCTTGGGTTTAATTCAGTGTTGCAATAAAATAAACTTAAAATGCAAAAAAAAAAAAAAAAAAAAAAAAA
>PVLC010027411.1:0-21914 GCA_004027655.1 Graphiurus murinus
AAAAAAAACACATTACCCACTCTCTCTCCAAAAGGGTTCGATCAAAGAAATAGGACCAGTATGAATATAACAGAATTAGGGATTTCTTCATACAGATAAGACCTCATATATTTGTGGGAACTGATGAAGCAGTATATGGAAGGATATTGCCTCTGCATCTGGTGGTGATTCCAAAGTCCCAATAGGCCATCAGGGTCATCAGGGAGAAAAGCTGGATGTGAGGCAAGAACACATTGGAACTTTCAAGGACACACAAGAATACAGAGGCATATATCTGCTGTGGCACTGTGCCCCCGCCTGGGTCTGGACTCAGAGGATGGAGAAGATCTGATGGGGGTTTGAGATGCTCCAAGCCAAGCTATCAACTTATACCAGGCCAACCAAGGAAAGCAGGCGGCGACCAGTCAGCAACAAGCCCTATGACATGCAGCTGCACCCGGTTTCCTCCGGGGACTTGCAGGTGGAGTGGCTCTTGCTTCCCTTCCAGACAAGTCCCTGATGGCCGACACTAGCCCACAACCAGTGTAGGAAGGGAATTATGGAAAGAACAAAATTGAGAGTGACCTCAGGTTTCTCTTCTATGAATTTTAATTTTAGAAGACAATTGAATAATAACAACTAACTTATAAAAGAACTAAGCTTTAAGCTTATTTCCTGTGGTAGCTTTTTTTTTTTTTTTTTTAATTTTGAAGGCATCTGTCCTCTTCAGCTCTCTCAGTTTCAAATTCCTTAGATTCTCTCCTCCTCCATCTGCCACTGCTCTTTTTCTCTGTTTGAAATCCCTCTCTGTAGCTCAATGTTGCTGTCTGTTATGAATGCTCCTGGGGCAGTGCTCCAAATTCACAGTTTTGCTTATATCTTGTCATTCTTAGATATGACACATGGTGTCCTGAATCTTATACTAACAAACTTAGTCTTCCTGTCTCTTCTCTAGATTTCAGATCCAATCATAGTCTGTGCTATGGTATTTTTAATCAGGGGCTCAGGTATACCACCTAATCCACACCTAAAAAGGTAGTAGTCTTTAGGTTATCCAAACTTTGCTCATTAACAAAATCCCAGGTCTTCTTTAGTAACTGCCAGTTTGTGGGAGGAGGAGGTTGCTGGGACTCAAACCCTGGTCCTCAGGCACACTAGGCAGTTGCTCTACCACTAAGCTAAATCCCCAGGCAGTAGCTAGTTGCCTCTTTAATTTTGATGTTCACTACGCTCTTTGTTGTCTGATTTCTATACTTACTTTCTCAGTATCAATCAACATATTCATCCCACAAGGTGTATATACTCTTCAGGATATATGTTTATTTTTGTTTTCTTTATGTTTATTTTGTTTATTTTGTTTGTTTTATTTATGTTTATTTTGTTGTCCTTAAATTTATTAACTTAATATATAAGTTGAGCACTGGGTTTTATAAAGACAAACAAGCAATTTAATTCCTTGTTAATTAGAATACATGTCACATGTAGGAAAGATACATATGCAAATAATTAAATCTTCCTTTTCTAAAAAATAGCAAAAATGAAAATAGTATGCAAATATTTTTTTATATTATTGCTACTTGTAATATGAACCTTTATTTGAATCATACTATGGCTTGCCTCTTTGTTTGGATGTCACTTGGGAATTCATAAAGTCCTTCTCACCAAGATCCAAACAGTTAAGACTAGGCACTGTCAATAAATAAACTATAAGCTGGGCACAGTAGTGTATGCCAGTAATCCCAGCACTTGGGAGGCTGAGATAGGAGGATCACAGATTCAAGGCCAGCCTCAGCAACTTAAGTGAGACCCTCTGCAACTTAGGGAATCCATGTTTCAAAATAAAAATAAAAAGGGCTGAGGTAACTCAGAGGTGGAACATCCCTGGGTTCAATACCCAGTATCAAAATAAATAAATAAATGAACTATAAATTGAGTGTCATTTTCTACATAGAAGTTAAATTGACAACAGTATTACTAATATATGTATAGCCCTTCAGAAAAACTACCCTAGCTAATCAGCCTGGAGTCTGCACACTCCCCCACAATGGTGCATCTGCTGGAGTTAACCCTGCTCCCAGGAAGGAGATCTCATTTTTCCATGACCCTGACCCATTGGGACAGTCTCCTAGAAATCCTTATTCAGTCTTCTTTTCAGACCAGACTTTGAGAAACACCATTGGGAAAGAAGGATTCCTGGTTTATTTGCTGACTGGTCAACTGAGGAATCACGGGTAGTGAGAGAAGTCTAAGAACTGTGGAGTCTGCTTTGAAAGATGATAGCTCCTTCTTTGGAAAACCTTTGACTTTCTTTTATGCTCTTGTTTTTTCTTTGTCTTTCTCATTTTTTGCTTGTTTGTTTTCTTAGTTTCTCCACTTCTTTAAAGGAACAAAGAATTACGGAAAATCCCATAATCAAGATTCCTCCTCTTGGCCAGGCACAGTATCACATGCCTGTAATCCCACTACTTAGGAGGCCGAGACAAGGGGTTCACTGGTTCCGGTCCAGTGTGTAGTAACTTAGCAAGACCCTGTTTCAAAATAAAAATATGAAAAATAGGGCTTGGAGTGTAGCTCAAAGGTAGAATGTCCCTGATTCCAATACCTAATACAGAGAGAGAGAGAGAGAGAGAGAGAGAGGATTTCTCCTCTTCTTTTGATAACTTTCTGCAGCTTATTTCTTCTAAGAGCCCTGAGATCAGTACTCCTAAGAAAGGAAAAGAAAGCAGAATAAGCAAGTGTCTCAGCCACATTGTAGTATGAGCATGATCATTTAAAAAGAAAAGATACAGTCTCTCTTTAAGATGTAAATGAGGAATCCATATCAAACTTTTTAAAGTGCATTTTCGACAATTCTAAATGATGAATGCCTAAGAAAAACTATTTAATAGATAAAGTTTAGTTGAGTATTACACATTTGAGAGGTCACTTTAAAATGCAGCAAAAGTTAAAAGATAAAACAAGACATTTATTTTGCCCTTAAAGTGTTAACACACAATTTAATATGCTGTTGAAAGCACAGGGATGGTTGCAAGTCAAATGAAGGTTATATTATAATTGATACTTTAAATTGTTAAGGAGAAGCAAAGGTGAAATGGAATGCTTTTTATTATTATTTTTTGTAGAAATCTTATTAAAAACTTTTAATGGAATGCAAACTAGAGGCCATCTTCAAGGTCTCAAGTTAAATTAGATATGCAGCCATTAATAGTATCACTTACCATAATGCTTTTTGAAAATAACTTTCCCAACATAGACATGGGCTAATACATTTTCTCACTTCTTTGTAGTTTCTTTGCTATTTCAGAGAAATTCATGAGCCTGAATAATGTAAGTTCTGCCCATCATACTTAATCCTGATTTTGAAATATAACTGAAAATATCTAGGTTGCAATTTATACTCAAAAAATAAAAACTAATAAATAAATTTAGCATTTTAATTTCATGTTTTTTGAGTCATGTTTAAGGACCTGCATACCTGAAAAATCACAATCTTTATTGGATTTCTATGAAAAGATGACATTTTAATTAAGTTAAAAGAATTAAGAGGAAATTTATCTGCAGAAATATGACTTTTTATGTATATGAAAGTCTCCACACATAAAAAGTAATGATACATAACACGTACTGAAAATTAACATGTATAAGTTTAGTCTCTTTAATTATATGCTCTTGGTTCACTCATTTTTCCATCATTAGCAGCACATGTTAGTAGACAAATTGAAGAACCAATAATACTAGGAATAAAGGAGGCAGGAAAAAAAACTTAAAATTCAGAAAAAAACGTATTCTCTAACTTGTTTTTCCAAAGATTATAAAAAATCTGTTATTATTTTATTTTAGTGGCAGAAAATCTTGGTTGAGCTCCCAACAGAACAGTTTCCTAGAAGCATAGAATGAAACCTACTATTTTAGTGTGTATCTGCTCAGACACATTTCCAAAAGAGAACACTTTCTCTATCTGAGCAAAGAAAAAATAGTATAATTACACTAATTTTTTTCATGTTATGAAACCTGAAAGCCTTTAAAATAATTCTCATTTTGCTAAATCAATTCACAATGTAGTATTCTGATAATTTTTAACATACTTTACATATTTATTCTATTATTTAATTAACCTTGTCTATCCTATTGAATCATCATCCATCCAGCAACTTTTCATCACTTTTTATTCTTAGCAAAGAAAGATGTGCAAACTTTAATATATATATGATATTATGAAATAATATATTTATGCTATTATGAAAAAGTCAATTCAAAGCACAAGGACCCTGAAAAGGACATTAAAAAAAGACACCATTTTAAAATGTAATATCTTGTGCATGTGATAATCATCATTTCAGAGGAAGGAAGCAATTCTGAAAACAAATTTTCAAAGCTATTTTTGCACTAACATTTTTTAAAATGTGCACCCATTATGGCATAGTTGTCTTTTCCTTCCTTAAGCTGAGAATTAAGTCAAAGTTAATTTCCTGGTATGCGATGTGCCTTTTTTTTTTTTTAATTGTTTCAGCAAAGTCAGATAAGAGTGTCAACTTATTTACACATATAAGTTCACTCTGAGCTGAAAGGATTAATTCTATATAGCTTATTTAGTTGAAGACATTCCTAAAATGTCTCAACAATGATTCTAATGAAGATGCGTGGAGTAATTCGCTGACATCTTTTGTTTTAAGGGCTTTAATAGTGAAACTTTAAAAAAATAGTATTAGTTTTGTTGGCTGATTTCTCTTCCTTTACTGAAGCAAAAGAAGTAAAATCATCATCATATGATGATCAATATAAAAAGAACTCATTCCACATAATATTTTGGGATAGTATGAGTGACTAATGACAAGTAGCAAAATATCAACTGGATACTGATTTACTTTTGTTTTATTTCTCCTTAATAATAAGAATGTATGAAAGCTATTATTGTTTCCAAGAAATACTAAGCATCACTAGATGTGATATATGTTGTGTAACTATCTATAAGGGAAGATAACAATATTATACAATAATATTCATAATACAGTGGTTAGAAAAAATTAATCACATGAGCATAGTAAACTAATAATAAGATCTTAGCAGAGCCTGGCTACTTCATCGATGTAGCAAAGTTAATCTTATCAACTTAAAAATGCCACAAATGGACACAAGATATAATTTGCCTCAATTCGTAGAAAAAATTGTAATTTTACCAATTATTGCAGAAGTCTTTCAAATCCATGATTTTGAAATGTTTAAATATATGATTACACTTTTTTTTTTGTATGGGGATTGAACCCAGGGACATTCTACCTCTGAGATATACTCTCAGACCTGTTTTATTTTATATTTGGAAACAGGGTCTTGCTAAGTTGCTGAAAGCCTCACTAAGTTCCTGAGGCTGGCTTTGAACCTGAGATCTTCCTGTCTCAGCCTCCCAAGTAATAGGATTACAGACATGTGCCATCATGCCCAGCTAAATATACTGTTGCTACCTGAAAATATACTGGGTCAGAGTTCCACATCAATATTAGGAGACTTGGATGGGAGTGGGTTAGAGGGGAAGAAAGGAGAGAGGAGATGAAGTCTAGCACCCTTCCTACCTTCATCTGGCATTGCCAAGACACAGGATGGCAATTCAATAGGGCAAAGTCAATCAAATCCTAGTTTAAATAATAACTGCATAAGATAAAGTGAAAGGGAGAAAGACAAGTATGCTAGATTAAATGTTTACAGATGAGAGTGAATAAAGGAAAAATGTTTGCAAGACTGAGAGGAAGACAAATCAGGAAGTAGTTATTCATGATATTTTAATGTGTAAGGGTAAAAAGAAACTCGGCATAATAAGGATAAGCTAAAAGCAAAGGAAAAATGTTGAACCACTTTATCTTTCTGCTGAGTAAAAATTCTGACCCAGTTACATAAAACTTTCCCCTGGCTATCTCAAATGATCTTATTGATTAGAAAGAATATTTGTTTATTGCCAGAGAATAGAAATCTGTGGCTCAGAGAACCTAAAATTGCCTCTAAGAAGATTTGCAATTTGGCAGACTCTGATGGAACTTACCACCCTCACATGGTCAGAGGCTTGTCTTCCATAACCTTGTGATCTTAGGTGGTAGTGAAGAAAGTGAGGGTAAAGAGGTTGGAGACTAGAGTGACAGGTAAGAGAGATGGAGTATCCACCTAACTCAAAGGCTCCTAGCTTGCTTACTTCGTTGATTTTGGTGCCAAGTACCAAGGTGGGAAAATTGAAGGAGAAGCAAATTTCTGGGCAAAAATCAAGAGTTTAATTTTTAATTTTAGTTTATGATGCCTATAAGATACCCAAGTGGACACATCTAGTAGGCAGTTGAATTCTAGTAGAGTCTGGCCTGGAACAATAAATCCAAATTTGTTATATTAGGAAAGTAAGAGATTGCTTAGGAAAGGACTGCAAAGAGCAATGGAAAGAGAGACTTAGATGGAGCTTTGAAGAATTTTAACCTGTAGAGTGTGAAAGAGAAAAAGACACAGAGCAAGCTGAAAAGAGAGAGAAAGAAGATGACAAGGAAACCAGAAAAGAATGGTAATATAAAAATTAAAAAGAAAAGAAGAGCCTAAACAACTTAGTGAGATTCTGTTTAAGAAAAAAAATTAAATATGGCTGGGATGTAGCTCGGAAATAGAATGCCTCTGGGTTCAATCCTTAGTGTGTGTGTGTGTGTGTGTGTGTGTGTGTGTGTGTGTGTGTGTGTGTGTAGACAGAGAGAGAGGGAGAGGGAGTGGGAGAGAGAGAGAGAAGAAAATGAGTTGAGAGGAGAAGGAAGAGGAGAAGCAGGAGGGAGAAGAGAAGGGTCATTTATGATGAGTTCTCCTAACAAGTGTTATCAGACACTTAATTTAGGCTTCATCATTTCTCCTTGAAGTTGATAGTTTTTGAACTGTTCTGCTTGCTTCTGTTCTCAGTCTCTCTAGTCTACTTCCATTTTTCAAGATAAAGAATGTATTTCTAAGATAGACACTTCTTCCTATCACTCTTCTGCTTCCATTCTTCAGAACTTTCCACAGCTTCAGGGTAAAGTTCTGAGTCATTAACAGCTTGTTGTATCTACCTCAAGATCTGGCCTCACTCACCACTCTAGCCTGGCTCTCCTCCTCTTCTGGGTGCCCAGGAACCTCCACCTCTACTAAATCACCTGCAACTACCTGAGCAAAAGCTTCATGCCTCAGGCATGAGCCCTTCCATTGAGTTGAAGAGTTGCCTCCTACTTTTGTGCCCAACCAAGACCTGTTAAACTTACATTCCTCCTTTATAAAGTCTGGACACTCCACCAACTCTGAGCTCAGCCTTGCATTCTCCTCTCAAGCAGCACTCTGGAATGAGATTTTTCTCATCCTCTTGTCTATAGAGTAGTGTTTTGATCCTCTTTAAATCCCAAAAAATAGTCACCAGATGTTAGACATTTAACATAGGTCTGTTGAGTAAAGGACTGGCTGCAAAATGCTGCCAGCATTTTGTAATGTTTCTTCTACAGCTTTCTTCCATGGTTCTTCATTACACAGTTGGAGGAGCTAACATCGAATAATGTTCAAGAAAGCATCATCTGGCTCCTTTGTTTCCACTCCAGTCGAGGAAAGCATGTTTTGGACTCTGATGCTCATTCCTTGGCTGAAATAGAGAAATATCCACTTTCAGTGGGCCTTTTCATTACTAGTTACTTAAAGAACACGCATGAAAGTAAAAGACTGAGATGGAATCACAGGGTCCTGGGTGTATCCCCCAACTGAGAGCTAGGTCTCCCTGGGCTGGCTTGCGTAGCATACTTTACAGCTCATGTTTCAGCTGATGAGCCATGGGATTGAAATGACATGGTCATTTGATTGATTGCATCAAGCAGATAGTTACTGAAGAGGTTTGGGTTGCCATGGTCAAACTGTAATGTCCAAAAAGATTCTAAAGTAACTGACCCTTGACTGATTTAGTCTAATTATGAATTGGTAATAAACAAAAGTAGACATGTATTTAGACTCTAATGGGATTAAGAATTATGTGATATAGCTTCCTATAGCGTGATCTCTCTTTTATTTGCATTTTTTTTTAACAGTTAAGTTAGTCTTACCTCAATTCATGGAATTTAGCATCTTTGGTTCATGTATAAGTTCTCTCTTACAATGTGGTCATTACCTCAAGAGTCAATACCATCATTGTTCTCTATTTAAGGCAATCATTAGAATTCACAGGTTAAAAAGAAAGAGCCTTCCTAGGTGACTCATGATATGCATATATTGGTTTGTCTCTGCACAGAACTTATATTTAGTCAACATTCCATGTTAAATGTCTTGTCCTATGAAACTTCTTTCATTATCTATGACTGCAAGCCTACACTTCAGTTAACTTAGGCTGACATATTAACTGTTTGAACTATGACACTGTCTCATAATATAGTGAGACAACACCAACATCTTGTGACACTGGCATTATGCTTCAAGGAAAAGAGGACAGACCCTAGTCACTCAAGTAGCCTGACAGCTCTGGTTCCACTTTCCCAAATATGAGGCCAAATAAAATACTGTGGACTTTCACATAGAAAGGAGTCTTCTTCTAAGCCTTACACCTATTGCTGTAATGGCTTGAGCTACTTATCAAGTGATCACCACTGTTTTCTATATACACAGTATTCTTTTAAAAATATAATTACCTTTTTGCCAGGTGCAATGGCACACACTGCCTGGGAAAAATATTTCAGAGGCTGAGACATAGGTTCAAGGCCAGCCTCACCAATTCAGGAAAACCCTGAGCAACTTAGCAAGTCTCTGTTTCAAAATAAAAAATAAGAAGGGCCAGGGATGTAGCTTGAAGGTAGAATATCCCTGGGTTCAATCCCAAGTGCTGTAAATAAATAAATAAACAAACAAACAAATAGCTGGGGTGTAGCTCGGAAATAGAATTCTCCTGGTTTCAATCCCTAAAACCCAAAATTAAAAGCATGTGTATTACCTTTACATTTACTGAGGATTACTTAAATATGATTCCTTCAAAATGTATTTTATTTAACAAGCTTGTTCGTTCGGCTATTTAAAAACACTATCAAAAGTGCAATCATTCTTCAACCTTTAAAAATAGACTATAATTTGTGTAATTTAGCCATAGATTCAGACTTTAATCACAAATGCCTTTAAAGAGGTACACATATTGCAAAATGTGTAGCCAAATGAACCATACTCAGAGTCAGTATCTCAAACCATGTAAGCATTTCAGTCCTTATCCACCTCGGGGGGGGGGGGGGCTTCTGTAGGAGCTTCTAGAATGTTACTGAACTATTTGAATGTCCTTCAGTTGACAGAAATAGTCCAATGACAAGTCACAGCTACCATTTACCATTTTTGGATCCAATTTTTGCAGATGAAGGTTTACACAACATACAGCCCACTATCTGATATTAACTAACTATAACCCTAACAGCATGCCCTCTCCCAGGTCCAACATGTATATCAGGAAGCAGAAAAACATTGCTGTCTAAAGAACTTTGTGTGTGTGACTGGGGATTCAATCCAGGGGCATCCTACCTCTAAGCTACACCCATCCCAAGTTCTTTTTTTTTTTTTTTTTGAAACAGACTCTCACTAATTTGCTGAGGTTTGTCTCAAACCTGTGAGCCTCCTGTCTCAGCCTCCCAAATACTGGAATTACAGGTGTGTACCACCCTGCCTGGCACCTAAGAATTTTTACTAAGAAAGAGAGGCACTGTCTGCTTTTCATAGTCAAAATAAAAAGTGATTCGGCAAAAACTTTTACTTCAGAGTATTTAGTATTTAACATACCTTCTGCTTCAATTCATGATTTAATAATAGTTGCATATAATATAAGCAATACATTGATATACATTTTTCCTTGTTCTACCTAAAATGTTGAACCTACAGAGCATATTTTAACCAAAACAAGCACAAGTATATTTAGTTCTTGGTAGCTGTTCCTGAATCTTTGGAATAAAATAGATCTGTTGATATAAGTATAATTGAAAGTCAGATCAGAATAATCAAATGGTCAAATTACTTAAATTAGGCACATACTGAATTGTCTAAAGATGAAGAAACTGCTCAATTGGTGAAAGCTTACAGTAGACAGTAACCTTCAATCATTTTCTACCCTGACAGTAAACATTGAGTCATACTTTGACTTAAGGATACTAATAACAAAGGTTCATACAAATTCAATAATCATTGGAAGAAACAGACTGAATTTTTGTTCAGAATAGAAAGACTCAGACAGATAGGGAGGGACATAGGAAGTCTAAACTATTTTGAACATCATAATAAAAAACTTGAAATTATATAACATTGATTTAACATCAAGAATGTACAGAGATAATGAAAAAACTCATTGTATGCACTGCATGTACGCTAGGATTCTCAAACTCAGAGAAGCTTTACCACTTACACTGATTATTGATGACTGATCCTTGAGAAATTAATCATCATATTTAAAATAATCTTTTTCACCTAATATGGTTATTTGAGTCACTTTGGGTAGTTAAATGCCAGAATATAAAATCACTTGTATGTGGTAGGCACTCTATTCATTTAACAAATATCGGGCATCTGCTATCAGCTAACCATCAAACAAAAATTAATGTTTATTTGCAGTATGTTTAAATGAAGAAATGCTTTTCTTTATAACTGAAGCAAAACAACATGTATTGATATAATTAACTATATAATTGAAATCAAATCCTTGTTTTTATTACTAAAATTCAAGCATATTTTTAAAGTTAGAAATGTATTCATTTATTTACTCATTTATTCAACAAATATCCATGGAGTTCTTATTGGATAGCCGATATGTTCTAGGCACGAAGAATACAGTAATAAACAGGGCAAACAAAGTCACTTTCTACAAGTACCATGCATTCTAGTGAAGATAACTAACAATAAAAAAGAAATCAGCTGAGTGTGGTGGCACATTCCCATAATCTCAGCTACTCAGGAAGCTGAGGCAAGAGGATTGCAAGTTCAAGGCCAGCTTGGGTAAGGAGACCCTGTCTTAAAACGAAATAGAAAGGCTGGGGTGTAGCTTAGTGTACAGTGCTAGGCTAGCATGTTCAATCCCCAGTCCAAAAAAAAAAAATGAAGTATATAATTAATATCAGGATGCAGAGATAAAAGTAATGCTGAATTAGATAGGAAAATCAGAGAAGGTTGTCAGAAAAGTAGAATTTAAGCCTCGCATGTATCAGAGGTACGATTACTTCAGGCAGAGGAAGCAGCAGGTAAAAAATCCTGGTGGCAAAGGATATGTGGGACAAGGGACAGGCAGTGTGGTTGGAGCTTGGGAAGAGTATACAAGATTGATAGGAAGTGAAATTGGAGAGGTAGCAAAGGCCCAGATCATACAGGGCCTCATAAACCATGGCAGGAACTATAGGTTTTATTTGCAGGTCAGCGGGGAATCTTTGCTGGGTTTGAGCAAGGGAATGATTTGATCTTGTTTACATTTCAAAACTGTCACCCTGACTGCAGTATTTACTGGCCCTGGGAAGTGCAGAGCAATTCAGAGGCTCTTCCATTTCCAGGGCAATTTATACATAAATGCATCTTTAGCTGTTTGTAAATCCTGAGTATCTTAATATCCTAATTCTGGAATAGCCTCCCTATTTTTCAGTGATCAGAAAAAGTATTTTTTAATTTGTATATACTTTTACCAATATTTATATACCTCTGTGTTCCAATTTTATACTCACAATTTTCTTATATGGTATTTTGAATCTCTGTGACTTACTATAGTGTTCTATGTATGAATACAATGTTAAAGTCACTTTTCTTTTTAGATATTTATTAAGTTATATATGCTACCTTTGATTAGAACTTTACATTTGAAAAGTATCTTTTTCCCAGCATGCAAAAACGTACTTTTTCATATTTAAAAAAATTCCAAATTGGAGAACAGATTGATTCATTTATTTAAGGTCAGCATTTTATCAAGGAAAACAGAAACTTAAACTTCAGCTCATGTTGACAGGGCCCTAGTTGATACCACATTTGGATGCTTAATGAAAGCATCCTGGGTGGTTTGCTGGCACAGGTCCCATTTGTGCTTGATTTGTGTCTGATAATGATCTAAGCCAGCCCCAAGTCTTTCTGCTTGACAACTATCAAATCTAAGTAGAGCATATGTCAGTGAGAAAGGTATAGAAAACATATTACTCAGACACTCAAACCAAAGTTATCCTCCAAGGGCTGCAGATCAGTGGAAGAGCTTTGGTTTGACATGTGTGAGGCCCTGGGTTTAATTCCAGCACCATACACACACACACACACACACACACACACACACACACACACACACACACATTTTCACCCAATGATTTTAATTTGTAATCAGCTATAAGATGACTTATTTAAAAAGAAAGGTGAAAGATAATATGCAAAAATAAGAAATGTTTTGAGCTCAAAGATATTGTAATTTAACCTTCTTAAGATAGAAGACTAGCTGGGCAAGGTGATGCATGTCTGTAATCCTAGTCCTTGGGAGGCTGAGACAGGAAGATCAAGGATTTGTGGCTAGCCTCCACTACTTAGCAAGGACTTCAGCAACTTAGTGAGACCCAGTTCCAAAATAAAAATAAATAAATAAAAATAGGGATAGGATTGTAGCTCAGAGTTAAAATCCCCCTGAGTTAAATCCCAGTACCACAAACAACAACAACAACAAAATAGAAAGAAAGAAAAAAAAGAAAGAAAGGCAGGAAGAAAGAAAGAGAAAAAAGACTAGTAATTTATGAAATGGATGAGTAGCATGAAAAGGATGAATCAAGTCTACCTCGTACACTCCATAAAATATACACAACCACCAAAAACATTAAATAGTGAGGGAAAATATTGTCAAAGTTTTGATTATAACTGATGCTAACTCTGAATTTGTTATGGTCAATAGCTACTTTGGTTCTACTAAAATGAGTTTACCTCTTAGAAGTAATTCAAAATGCTATTTAAAAACGCATAGAGTGTTCCTGTTGTGCCCTCTTACTGAAGTCCACATTTGATGATGCAGCTTACAGAGCCTTTCGAGATGAAGCCCAGAGCGGGGACATTGTGCACAGCCAAGCTTAAGAATAGAGACACAGACATTTTAATTAGAATAAAAAGAATTGTGCCATTAGCAAATAACTGTAGCATGAAAAAGCAAATGAAAGAAAAGGAATTCACTATTACTTTATGAATGTTGCCCTGTGTATTTATCTAAAATCTATAAGTTGAGTTTATCTCTACTATTTTGGGAAGTACATGTAGCTTTATCTCATTCATTTCATTTATACTCTAAGCATACATGTAATAAATTTTTTATTGTCTTTTGTAGACCTTTTCATGTTCTAAATGGTGAGTATCTTTGCTAAACTCTGAGCTCCATGAGTGTCAGGAAATTATTTTCCCTAAATAGTTAGGCTACCTATATTTTATATTTAAATGTTTGGAGAAAGAAAAGGCAGTAAAGAAAGAAAAGTAAGGAGGAAGAAGATAGCAATGGCTAAAAGAAGAGTAGGAATGAAATTTACTTAGATTTAGCATTACTCAGTACAATGATATTCTAAGATTTCATATTTTTAAATATTTCTAGAAAACCAGATAAAAAGCTAATGGCTTCTATATTTTAAAAATCACATACAAAAAAATACTAAAATCTAGAGGACAGTGCCAAATATCTTATCTTTAAAAGAGAATACACTGGAGATGCTGTCTATTAACACTTTGCTTCTTTTTCTAATCAAAAATAAATACGACTTTAGTCTGCTTATACTTCCAAACATGGAATAAAAAGAAATCCCAACTTAATGATTTTAGATAAATATGTAAGGCAAATAATTCTTTGAAAAATAATTCAAAAATTACTTGCAGCTGAACATTTGAGAGTAGGCAGAAAGATGATGTAGTCTCATGGCCAGCCTAGAATGAGCTAGGCCATTTTAATTAAAAATGAAGAATGAGTCTCCAGGAGAAGGACAACATACAACCCACTATGCACCACACATCACCTGAAGTTGTTTCATTTCTTATACTCTCTCAACAAACTTTTAAGTTAAGTATTATAACGTAGGCATTATTTTCAGTCATTTATAGAATCCAGTAACTTGCAGAATTAGGAATTTAACGGAGGCCTGTCATTCACTCAGCAAGCATGCTTTAGGCACTGATGATGGGCTGAAGCTTAATTTATAAGATCTGTGGTTCATGTGTTTCCTGCTCAGCTTTGGAGATAGGTGGATGGAGCGCATTGGGAGCTAAGTGACTAAGGCTACAGATGATGAGGGAGCAAGCCGCCCCGTAAGGGAGCTTGAGTCCCAGGAAGGGAACATTCCAGATGACAAAAAATGAGGTCAGAGGTCCAGACAGTCAGGAATTCTGTGTAATTCATGGATTGGGAGGACATCCAAGAAATGTTGAAAACTCAAACAGGAATCCTCATGGATTTTTGCCATATGTAGGATATATTGTGTTCTAAGTACTGTGCTGCGGGTTGCAGAAGGTGGAGGAAAATGCTAAACTCAGTAGAGGCTTCAGAGAGAAGCGGCAGCAAGGAATGTGAGAATGGCAAGGAAAGGAGGAGAAGTTGGATAAAGAGAGATCATTGGAATTGAGAGTATAGGGAAGGGAAGTGGAGAGTTTTAGAGAAGATTACGCAAGCCATCATCTTATTCCACCAGCTCCTCCTGCAGTATCTGTGGCCAGAGATCAGGCAGGAGAAGGTGAGAACCGAAATCCACGGGGTTCTTTAGTGACCTGGCCTGATGGCTCTGGACTCCAAACAAGATATGTATGGTGTCGTTTCCAACATAAAACATCAACAGAGGGGGAAAGTGAGAAATGACATTGCTAGGGGGAAAAACTCCAGTGGAGAAAATGATTTAGAAGTCTCCTTGGTACAAGTCATCAGGGAAACCACTTGTTGAGATGTTACTCCTTAAAATTCTAGCTCAAGCATCACATCTTATCTGAAGCCTTAATATAGCTCCCAGGCACACATCATTTTTAGGACTCAGTGACCTGAAAATACATTTTTCAAGCCAATGAGACCCTGCCCAGATGATGGGTATTATGGGTATGTTTTCTTCTCATTTTGTCATAAACTCTTTTGACAGCTGAGATTACAAAGGTCATTTTTGGTGTCTCTGCTTTTTAGCCTAGTACTGTACCTGATACTAAGTAGGTGCTCGATTGCACTTACAGGGTTGAACTGAATTAAATAATAGTTATGATAATGAAAATTCATGTGCCCCGAGGGAGAAGAAAAAGAAAAAATATGGTGATAGTAAGAGTTGCACTCCTCCAAATACCTTGGACAAGAGGACTTACCTGGAGTTCATATATATATGTATATATATGCATATATATGTGTGTGTGTGTGTGTGTGTGAACATATATATATATGAATATATATATGCTTTTCATTTTATCATTTTCCCATATATATATGTATGTTTCCCTTTTTATCATTTGAGCTTAGTATTTTTGAGAAACTCAGAAAAATTTTAATTTCAAAGCAAAATGTTCAAACATTTCTACTTAAAGTCCTTCATCCCAAGGATTTTTCAAATAACTCACCACTATTTCTGGCTGACAGCGCTGCCATACATCCATGTTTCAGAGCAATCAAAACTCGTGGGTAATGCCGCAGGAAGTAAATGACGAACGGCTGGCTTGTGCCTGTAAACTGAAATGCCACCATGTGTTTTTGCATATAACATTTCGATGGATGAACACGTAAGATGAAGAGAAACGGAGAAACAGAGGGACACGATTCCTTTCAGATAATAAACACTGCTTGAAAGTCCTTTTTCCCTGACATAAACTCAACCTTAAATAGTTACTTTACAAAGAAACCACTATCTTATTCCACTGGCATTTCTCCATGCACATATTTCTTTTACAAATTTGATTTAAGTGATTTGGAAATGTACTATGCAGGTCAAAATCAATGTAAAAATATTTACCAAGATTGATAATTAAACTATTTATCAGAAAAATGTCAAATGTAATATTTTTATTTTAATGATGAAGTATTTTGAAACTATCAAAAGCAATCTAACACTTGCATCTACCACCTATTTTTAAAAATGCAAACTTTTAGCATATTGGCTTTTGGTCTTTTCTTGATAAATATAACATTAAAAATAAAGTTAAGGCATCCTATTGTCTTAATCCTATTCCCTACCTCTTCCTTTTAGGTTTAGGTCATAGCAACCCTATGAATATTTTAATTGTGTTATTTATTACTCAAATAATGAAATTGATGATCACATGCTATAATATGTATTAAATACCAAATTAATACCAAAGAAAAATTAAATTGACTCCAGAATTAATAAAGGAAAGATAAGGAAGAATATAATCACAAAAGGAAATCACTTGATACAAGTGCTAATAAGATTGAAGTTAGTTAATGCCAGCATGATTTAATCAATGCTCCATATTTGTTTATACTCAATAAAATAGCATAAACTTTTGTGACTCCAAGTTAGGAGATAACATGTTGCAAAAACACTAAGAATTAGTTACATATGGATTTGTTACAAGTTTACAAATGCTACTTTATTTTCTCTATCTTTATGTGCTAAGAGCAATAGAACCTATTAAATCCTGCTGTAACCTATTAAATCCTGCTGTAAGCCGGGCGTGGTGGCACACACTTGTAATACCAGAATTTGGGGGACTGAGACTGGAAGATCTGGGTTTGCGGTCAGCCTCGGCTACCTATTGAGGCATTCTGCGATTTAGTGAGACCCTGTTCCAAAATAAAGAATAAAAAATAGGGCAGGGAGTATAGCTTGGAGGTAGAATGCCATTGAGTTCAATCCCCAGTACCGCAAACAACAACAACAACAACAACAAAAAAAAACTGCTGTATAGATATTTTGCCATTCTCATGTGTTCCCCACATTCGCGTGGTACATACATGTGTGCACAAGCACAGTTGCACAGCATTATCTACGAGCTCTCCAAGAGTCCATGAATAAAGAAAAATTGACTAGGTCTTGCAGCTGACATTTTCTAAGAAAAGCAGGAGATATGCCACATCATCAGATGAGCCTACCATTTTTTTTCTCTTGAAGAGAATTATCATGACTTCCTTTTAAAGATATAAATAAAAATAGCCAAACAAATGAAACCCCATTGAACAATAGAGTGAACCATATTTTCGAACTAGCAATTTTGCCCAAATGCCAAACTACAACTCATCTACTGTATCTTATCTCTCCTGAATGAAATCCAAGGGCATGATATGAAATTGCAGTTTTGTGGGTGATCTAGACTGCTGTGATGTCCATGCACATTTATTCCTGGAAGCCTTTTGTCAAATGAAAGTACGTCGGAGGGCCTGCTGATAAACATGCAGGTCAAGGCATTGCACTGGCCAAAGTGGGCAGGCAAACTCTGGAGCTCTGCCTGCAGGAAGGAGCCAGTGAAACCCTCAATGTGAGCAGCACAGAGAGGAATGAGTGGGAATTCACTCTGTCCTGCTTTTGAAAATGTGGCTTTTTTTTAAACAAATTATTTTATTGCAGTTTTTTTTCCTTCCAACTTTTTATTCTGCATTCTGACTCTGGTGTGTGTTAAGACCCATCCAGTCAGAGCAACCAGCCTTTCAGTCACCATAAAGTCACCCTGGTTATTGACTATCTTTTCCAGCTTAATGAGTAAGAGCATACACAGGATGTTAATGAGGGATTTTGCTTCAAGATCCTTTAAAAAATGTACATGAGTAAGAGGAATTGTTTACTTGGATTATTTTAAGATGAAAATGCAGCTGCTTCAAAAAAAAAAAAAAAGTAATAATCCTGAGAAAAAGATAGCCGCAGTCCATGACCACAGATGAAGAGTTAAATCCTGCTTTGCTCTGTGGTGTGTACTGAAGGGGGACATGGTCACTCACTGCCACAGAAGGAGCCCCGTTGGCTCACTAATGCAGTGGCACTGATCTGCACCCACTGTGGTTCTGTTTCTGTCTTCTTAAATCACTCCTGGAATCAGACAGGCATACATTAATACATGGAGTAATTCTCCTTAAACCATGGTTATTGCATGAGATCACCATCGTGACAGGACCCTGTCTATCCCTGACCCAACAGAAAGACCGAGAACCCTCCTCTTGAGGAAAGAGAGCCTTCCTGAGCTGCAGCACACAGCTGCCTTCCTGAGTGGGGCTGCTCACTCTGAATTTCCCATTTGGAAAGCAACACAGGCCAGGAAAGAAAGCAGGAAAGGGTGGATGAGGAAGGATGTTGACTAACAATTCTGCCTTAGTGCTTCACTGCTCTGTGCCTTGAGTATCAAGCCACTAAGCCCCGCTGATTCTCCCTTTTCTTCCTCACTCCTGGGCTTTGGGTGTGTGTCTCTGTACCTTATAGCAACAGCTTGGGAACCAGTCCCTCTGCCTGCACTCTGCTGCTGGCATAATCTTGCTCAAGCACGGCTTTCATCTTGTTGACCTTCTCCTTCTCCTGTGTGAAAAAACTTTTGGGACTCCCCATGGCCCAGGCAACAAAGGACACTTCTTGGAGTGGTACTGAGACCCTCTGCAATCTGTCTAGAGTATTGTGCCACTTTCCATGGGAAGGGTTCATTCCAATCAGACCGATCTGCTGTTGGTCCTCCCTCCCAGCATATGTCTGCCAGAACACATTTCCCTGCCAATCGCTCACTCCACCACTCCTCCTCCCTGTCTTAGAGTATCAACCCACAACGTGGGAGTGAGGTGCCAGGCACAGGGGCACACCCCTCCACCAGGGGTCCATCTCCTTTTTCACCAGTTGATTTTTGTTTTATTTGGTGAATAAATTCTGCTGAACACTCCACCATTATTATTATTATTTTTTAATCAGCACATTTAGTCACCTGTTCCTGTCACCTAACATCACATACATACTGCCTGAACCTGAAGTATGTATCATATGGAGAAAAAACTTTTTTTTTTTTTGGTACTGGGGATTGAACCCAAGGGCATTCTACCTCTGAGCTACATTTCCAGCCATTTTATTTTTTTTTTACTTTGAAATAGGGTGTCACTAAGTTGCAGAAGCTGACCTCAAACCTGCGATCCTCCTGTCTCAGCCTAATTTTGTTCTTTATAACTGAGTGAAATTTCATTGTATGTTTATACCACATTTTCTTTATTTATTCCTCTGTTGACTGGCACCTAAATTACTTCCATAATTTGTCTGTTGTGAATTGTGCCACTTTGAACATGGATAGGCATATATCACATAGATCACTGAATAGTATGCATTCAACAAGAACATTACATACTTTACAATGGAATGAAGGGGAAAGCAAAAAGACGGGGCTAGGACCAGAGTAGCTGGGAGTTACCCATAGGCTGGATGCAAGCCATCTGGGATAGAAAGGACCAAGAATTTTGCTTCAATACTGTCTGAGTCTTACTCTAGACCTATAACGTCAGAGTTTAGCATGGTGAATTTTATTTGTATGCAATAAATTTGGAAAAACTCTTAGAAAAAGTCTTAGCAGGTGAAAAAGGGTATCTAATGTAATTGCAACTCATCATGGCTGCTCATCAAAATCATCTATAGTTTCAGTTCCCTGGACCTCATACCAGACCTACTAAATGAGAATATCTGGGTTGGGACCAAGGCATCTGGACTTTGGAAACATTGTACAGAAGGGTTTGATCTGCATCCACAGTTAGAAATTCATATTAAAAAGTTAAAAAGTCCCAGGGTGTGGTGGCACAAACATGTAATCCCAGTACTTGGGGAGGCTGAGACAGGAGAGTTGCAGGTTTAGCAACTTAGCAAGGCTCTCAGCAAATTAGTGAGATCCTGTTTCAAAATAAAAAGTAAAATAGGGATGGGAGTGTATCTCAGAGGTAGAATGCCCCTGGGTTCATTTCCCAGTACTCACACCAAAAAAAAGTCAAAAAGTAATAATGACCAATATTTATCATGTAGTATTAGTTTCTCAGAAGGCTTCTCATGTAGTATTAGTTTCTCAGAAGGCTTCTCAAGAAGTTTGTGTGTTACTCCATTTGGTTTCCTATAATCCTGACTTAGCCCCACTTTCATGGGTACAGATTCTAAGGCTGGAGGAAGTTAAGTAACTAGTCCAGTGCCACGCAGCTACTAAATAATCAAGTCTAGATCAATCATAGGTCTATCTGATACCAAATTCCAAGTTCTGGTCACACTCCCCATCTACCTTTATTATATTAGACGTTATTTCAATGTGTGGTCATCAGCCTCTTTCTCAGCAATAATTCCCTTAGTTCAATATTTGATTCCATGATTCAAAGTTCTGGTACCACTCAGGGAAAGAGCTTCTCAGCTCATTTTCCCTTGATTGGCTACTTGTTATCCTAGTCTTTTTCACTGAGTCCTTGTATTCCAAAGTCCTTCCCTGTAATAAGCCAACTTCTATGCTTTGCATCCTTATGAAGAGATCAATAATAGAAGCAGCAAAGGTTTTTCCACAGATAAGCCTGATCATCCTTGGAAAATGTCACTGCCATCCTGGATAATGTTTCTATAGAAGGGCATTGTTCTTTCCTCCTGGGTTTCAAAAATAAGCAGGCCTATAATCCCAATACTTGGGAGGCTGAGACAGGAGGATTTCAGGTTCCAGGCTAGCAGCATGTAGTGCCTTAGTAAGACCCTGTTTCAAAATAAAACATAAAATAGAGATGGCATGTATCTCTGAGGTAGAATGCCCTGAGTTCAATCCCCAGTAACACACATACACACACACACACACACACACACACACACACACACACACTACAAAAATGAAAATAAAAACATTGTCCACAACAATTAAAGAAAGAAAGAAAAAAAGAAGGTCACTCAATTAACATTATGAGAAACTTACTAGCCTCACCACTCAGTGGGTGTTTTTCTGCCCTTTGTTTGGCGGATTTAATTCCCCCATGCATTTTCACATTGCTTGCCTCATTTTTTTCACTCACAAACTCTGACTCATTCCTGTACTGTAGTCTCTTCAGATAAAATACTTCTAATCAAATTCCATCAAAAGGAGTGACAGGAGAGCTAATGAGTAAATGGGCTTAAAGTATCACAGTATCTTGAATGAAAGGTACACACTGTTTTTACTGTTATTAATATAATGCAGCTCATCCATTACAGACTTGATGATGAGCACGGACAGTGGCTCTGACCTCATTTACTGGCGAGGCCAGAGAGGGTCTGTTGACTAGCCCCAGAGAGACACAGCGACACAGCTCAAGGGAAACAAGTCACAGCCAGGGTCCAAAACAACCCAGAAACTGCAGCACAACTGGGTGCTTTAAAGCTGACCGGGAGTGTTGTATAGTCAAAATATGGCTTGTATCCGAGTCTAGGACCTTGAAAAAGGAATAAGTGACAGCCATGTTTAATAGATGAAACAAAATCTAGTGAAATTAGAGGGCAGCCACAAACCAGACATATGAATAAGTCATTTGCTAGCTGGCCGGGCTTGCATCCTCACACGTTAGCAGATGAGAAGGCATTCTTAAATACACAGGAAAGACTCATTTAACTCCTTGTAGGTCATCCTTGGAAAAGCCATTTCCAACGAGGCAGGAAACTAAATGAATGTCAAACCACCCAAAATATGCATGAGACAACTATAAATGTGTGTGAGTCATCTTAGGTGCTGTCTTTTTACTTCCTATAATTTAGACTTTTTTACTCCATCAGGTGGTCTTTTAAAACTACTTCATGTTCCTCTTCTCTCTTATAATTCAGAGAGCTGAGGTTTTCAATGTTAATTGTCTCTGTAGGATTTTCAGAGGGTAGCATTTCCACATAGAGGCCTCTGAAATTATTATTTTCAAGTAGAGCTTCATAGCCTTGAAGAAAAGAGATCTATGTAATCGCAGTGTCAAAATGTCAAAAGACTGAGATAGGTTGAAAAGAAGGAAGAAAAGAAAAGAAAAGAAAATACACACACACACACACACACACACACACACACACACACACACA
>PVLC010027412.1:0-16408 GCA_004027655.1 Graphiurus murinus
TTTTTTTTTTTTTTTTTTTTGGCATTCTACCTCTAAGCTACACCCCGAGCCCCGTTTTCTATTCTTTATTTATTTTTATTTATTTATTTTTGCAGTACTGGGGATGGAACCCCGGGGCATTCTACCTCCGAGCTACATCCCTAGCCCTAATTTTTATTCTTTATTTTGAAACAGGGTCTCACTAAGTTGTGGAGGGCCTCACTAAGTTGCGTGGGCTGGCTGCAAAACTGTGATCCTCCTGTCTCAGCCTCCCAAGTATTGGGATTACAAGCTTGCACCACCACGCCCAGCCTAAATTTATTTTATAAAATGACTTTCAAAATTAATGTCAACATACAAGTTTTTAGAAATATCTTTCATCCTGGTCTGTGTGGAAATAGACCTTTCATACATTAGACTCCTCCAAAAATCTATAAATCAATAAATCTTTCAAATAAAAAGTGGGCAATGCACATCACAAACCTTGAAAGTTCTTGCCTTTTTCTTTTTTTTAGGAGACAAGGTCTCACTGTCACCATGTTGCACAGACTGGAGTAGTGGTTATTCACAGGCGTGATCCCACTATTGATCAGCACTTGCAACCTAGTGGTCTCCTGCTCCCAGGTCATCATGTTGCTGACAACTTAAGTGTGGACACCCAATTGACACAATGCATTACAGCCTAGAACTCCTGGGCTCAAACAATCTTCCTGCTTCAGCCTTCTGAGTAGCTGGACTATAGGAGTGTACCACCACATCTGATAGTCATGTTCTTTAACCTATATATTCCATTTCTAAGAAGTTATCCTAAAAACTAATTAAAGATATAGAAAAGTTTTCATTATTTAGATGTACATCCATTTTTATTTTTAGTACAGGGGATTGAACTCATGTGCATTCTACTACCAAGCTCCCCACCTCCCTTTTTTTTTGCAGTACAAGGAATTGAATGCAGGGGCATTCTACTTCTGAGTTACACCCCTAGCCCTATTTTTTATTATTTATTTTGAAACAAGGTTTCACTAAGTTGTGGGGGGCCTCACTAGGTAGCTAAGACTGGCTGTGAACCCAAATCCTCTGGTCTCAGCCTCCCAAGTGCTGGGATTACTAGCATGTGCCACCACACCTGGCTTACTTTTTAAATTTCGACACAGGGTCTCACTGAGTTGCCAAGGCTGGCCTAGAACTTTGATCCTCTTGCCTAAGCTTCCTTGGATAACTGCAAGTACAATCATGTACCTGGCAGAAATCTTTTTTTTTTTTTTTTTTTTTTGATAATCTAACTGTAGCCTCTTTTCATATTGTACAACAAATTCCATATACACAGTAAAATTTCTGTCCCTAATGTATACCTCCCAAATTTAAGTTCATGGGCCCCGACACATGCCTCATTTCTTCCACATTTGGGATTCCACAGAACCATCTTATTTTCCCCATGAGCCAGTAACTTCTTTTTTTGTAGTACTGGGGATTGAACCCAGAGGCATTCTATCTCCGAGCTACACCCCCAGTCCTATTTTTTTTTTTTTTTTTTTTTTTTTTGCGGTACTGGGGATTGAACTCAGGGGCATTCTACCTCTGAGCTATACCCCCAGCCCCATTTTTTATTCTTTATTTTGAAACCGAGTCTCACTAAGTTGCGGAGTGCCTCACTAGGTAGCTGAGGCTGGCCGCGAACCCGGATCCTCCGGTCTCAGCCTCCCGAATGCTGGTATTACAAGCGTGCGCCACCACGCCCGGCTCCCCAGTCCTATTTTTTATTCTTTATTTTGAAACAGGGCCTCACTAAATAGCTGAGCCTGGCCGCAACCTGGATCCTCCAGTCTCAGCTTCCCAAGTACTGGGATTACAAGCCTGAGCCACCATGCCCGGCAAGCTAGTAACTTCTGTCTTTGAATTCTGTCTACCTCTTTGAAAGATCTGAAATCTTTCTCCACTAGGTGGCAACATGGGTCTTTTTTTTTTTTTTTTTTTTTTTTTTTTTTTTTTTTTTTTTTTTTTTTTTTTTTTTGCGGTACTGGGGATTGAACTCAGGGGCATTTTACCTCCGAGCTATACCCCCAGTCCTATTTTTTATTCTTTATTTTGAAACCGAGTCTCACTAAGTTGCGGAGTGCCTCACTAGGTAGCTGAGGCTGGCCGCGAACCCGGATCCTCCGGTCTCAGCCTCCCGAATGCTGGGATTACAAGCGTGCGCCACCACGCCCGGCTAACATGGGTCTTTTAAAAAAAGAAAAACCACACCTCCTACTAGAATGTTATTTTGATTCAGTATACCTAGACATAAGATGGCTATGTTGAGTTTCTTAAAATTTATACTGATTCAATCGGCAGCGTTTTATATAGAAAAAACCTTCACATTCCTTCTAGAATATTTGACATTCCTTCAATCATGGTGGTTTGGGAGTTAAGATTACTTAAAGAAGTCAGGTGTGGTGGTGCACGCTTGTAATTCTGGTACTTGGGAGGTTGAGACAGGAGGATCGGAGGTTCACGGCCAGCCTCAGCTACTTAGTGAGGCCCTAGAAACTTATGAGACTGTTTCGAAAATAAAGAACAAAAAATAGGGCTGGGGGTGTAGCTCAGAGGTCGAATGCCCCTGGGATCAATCCCCAGTACTGCAAAAAAAAAAAAAAAAAAAAACCAAAAGAAAAACAAAGTATTTATTTAAGATTTGACAATTAGGGACAACCTAAGTAATGAGAATTAGACTCCATGAGAGTCTTCTGGGATATCGGAAGCAGCACCCTCTGCTGCAACTCTATGCTTCTCCAGTTTAGCAATCAATTCTTTCGCAGGATTGAAGACACCCCCGGTTTGCTGGTCACAGACATAACAGCGCGGAGTGGTGCGGTAATGTTGCAGTGCACATCTTTCACAGAAATAATGCCTGCACTTGGTAACAACTGGGTTTTGGAAGGTCTGGCGACAGATGAAACACTTGAATGGTATTTCCTCATCATCACTTTCCACTTCATAGTTTTCTTCTTCATGGTCACCATAGCGACCCTCATCAAGCTCACGTTCGATCTGCCACCCGTGCTTGTAATCTGAACGATCATGGAGAAACTTACAGCTGTCTCCGAAGCCACAGAAGCCAGTCTCCTTGTAGTCCTTGCAGATGTCAGGCTGGTAATCCCAGCGTACAGTGGCTCGGAGATGCTCTGGCGCTCTGATGGGGCCCTTCCTCACCATCCCGGAAGAGGCGTTGCCCATAGACGTATCCTTGGGTTTCATAAATTTCTGGTAATTATTGATTCCCCGATAGATCTTGTCATCCTCTTTGCCCCTCAGCTCCTCCTGGATCTTTTGGCTGCGCTCAAAGATGGATTGTGCGTCACGCTCCTTCTCTGTGTCCAGTTCGTAGACAGCGGTTGCCCCCATATCCTCCGGGCCCACGGGTTTCGCAGAGCGGGTGGACTTGTAGACCACGCCCACACTCTCCTCCTCCTCCTCCCCGCTACTCAAGTCGCCGTAGGCCGCCTTCTGTTTACCACTGCCGCCGGTCTTCTGGATCATGGGATTGTGGGCCGCTCGCTTCTTCTCCGGTCGGACCACGGTGTTACCTTCGTCACTGCTGCTGCCGCTTTCTCCGGGCTCCGGGTCACACGCCGGGCGCTTTCTTCGGCCTGCAGCCCCTTTCCGCCCGGGCTTTTTGAAGAGGAAGGTGCATACCTGGTCAGCCGACTTTCCCGAGGAAGCTTGCTCTGCCATCTTGGAGCCCAGAGCACGTAAACGGCCGCGGCGGCAACAGCGCGGCGGCGTGCCGGGTGGCGCGGGGACTTACGTCACTGCTTTACGTCTTTGTCGTGCGCCCAAGGGGAGGGGAGGAGCGCGAGAGCGCCGGCCACCCCGCGGGCTTCCAACCGAGACCCACGTTGCTGTGTAGCTTGTATTTCAGTGGCTATGAAACGCATCACTGTTGGGCCTCAAAGAATTTACAGTCTAGTAAGTGAGATAAGACAAATGAATATAGCATCAGATAGGACATGGCGCACGCCTATATTCCCCCAGTACATGGGAGATTGAGACAGAAGAAGCGCAGATTCGAGGTCAGCCCCCAGCAATTTAGGAAGGCCTTCTGCAACTTAGTGAGACCCTGTTACAAAATTTTTTTAAAAGTAGGGCCAAGAGTGTAGCTCAGATGTAGAACGATCCTGGATTAAATCCCCAGTACCATAATTGAAAGAAAGAAAAAAAACAGGCAGAAATGATGTTATGTGACATGTACTATTTTACATGTTAATTTCCTTTAATCCTACAACAACCCTACAAGACAGAAATCCTTATCCTCATCTTACAAACGAAGAAACAAAGGTATAGAAAGGTTAAGTAATTTGCTTACAGTCACAAAGTTGATTTTAGCTATTTGTGCAGTTTATTCCGTTATTACTAACGCAATAAAACTATTCTGACATAAAGGAATGGAAAATAAGAGCGTAGCAAGGTCAGAGAAATTTTCCAAGTACTTAGTGTTCCCCATCCAACTCATCCCTACCCATAGAACCTTGTAAAATTTTCTAAAATTATCATTAATCAACCTAAACATATTTACCTTTAGAACTTGCTACTTTCCCCTTCATGTTTTCTAGAACTGATAGTTTCCTTCTTATTGAAGTCAATCAGAAGGTTTAACTGCTGATAAACACCGGAGGATATGTTGACTGAGATTTGGTAAATTCACAAAAAAGTCAATACTTAGAAAAAGGACAGTCTTAAGCCGGGCGTGGTGGCGCACGCTTGTAATCCCAGCATTTGGGAGGCTGAGACCAGAGGATCCGGGTTGGCAGCCAGTCTCAGCTACCTAGTGAGGCCCTCCACAACTTGGTGAGACCTGGTTTCGAAATAAAGAATAAAAAATTGGGCTGGGGGTGTAGCTCGGAGGTAGAATGCCCCTGAGTTCAATTCCCAGTACCGAAAAAAAAAAAAGAAAGAAAGAAAAAGGACAGTCTTAACAGTCAAGACCTTTGGCTTCCTCCTCTTCTCACAAATAATTGCTAAAATGTCAAAGGAAGTTCTCTGCCACCATACTGGCATAAAAGGGTGTGAAGATGGTTTACATTATGATGTGAGATGATAATGCACCAATAAAAGCACATTTTAAAAAAAGAGTGTAGCCGGTTGTGGTGGCGCACACTTGTAATCCCAGTACTTGGGAGGCTGAGACAGAAGGATCCAGGTTCATGGACAGGCCTCCGAAACCTAGTGAGACCCTGTTTCAAAATAAAGAATAAAAAATAGGACTTGGGGTGTAGTTTGGAGGTAGAATGCCCCTGGGTTCAATCCCCAGTACTGCAACAACAACAAAAAAGGATGTAAATCCCAGTACTTGGGAGGCTGAGACAGGAGGATCTGGGTTCGCGGCCAGCCTCAGCTACTTAGTGAGGCTCTCCGCAACTTAGCAAGACCCTGTTTAAAAATAAAGAATAAAAAAAAAATAGGATTGGGGGTATAGCATGGAGGTAGAATGCCCTTGGGTTCAATCCCCAGTACCACAAAAAAAAAAAAAAAAAAAGGTATAGCCTGGTCTGTGGCACATGCTTGTAATCCCAGTACTTGGGAGGCTGAGACAGGAAGGATCCAGGTTTGTGGCAAACCTCAGCTACTTAGGCCCTGTTTCAAAATAAAGAATAAAAAATAGGACTGGAAGTGTAGCTCAGAGGTAGAATGCCCCTGGGTTCAATCCCTAGTACCACAAAAAAATTAATTAATTAATTAAAATTAAAATTAAAAATAAAGAAAGAAAGAAACTTACATCATCTAATTCTTTCTCCACTTGGATTTTTCTCTTCTGGAATTGTTTTATTGTTTTCAGTTCTGTCTGAATCATGCCAATTTCTCTGGATTTTTGTTGGAATTGTTCCTCCAGCTCATTTATTTGCGCTGTATACTTTTGTTCCTGTATTCAAAAAAGGGGTGAGTTAGGAAAAACCAGAAGTACCACAGAGTCATGTTCCATTTGAAGCCTTCAGCCATTTTTATATCTTCTTTGAACAAATGTTCCATTTTTATTTTTGCATAACGTTTTAATTTTTGTAAAATGATACCACATGCCTAGAATAAAAAAACTACTAAGCTGAAGCTGGGCATATTGGCACACGTTTGTAATCCCAGTACTTGGAAGGCTGAGAGAGGAGGATCTCAGGTGTAAGAACAGCCTCAGCAAGTAGTGAGACTCTCATAACCTAGCAAGACGTTTTCTTTCTTTCTTTTTTTTTTCTTTTTTCTTTTTTTTTTTTTTTTCAGTACTGGAGATTGAACCCAGGAGCATTCTACCTTCAAGCTACACCCCCAGCCCTATTTTTATTCTTTATTTTGAAATGGTCTTACTAAGTTGCGGAGGGCCTCACTAAGTAGCTGAGGCTGGCCACGAAACTGTGATCCTCCTGTCTCCGCCTCCCAGGTACAGGGATTACAAGCGTGCACTACCACACCCGGCAAGACACTGTTTTCAAAATAAAATACACACACTTAGCTGGGTATAGTGGTACATGTGTGTAATCCCAGTACTTAGGAGGCTGAAATAAGAGGAGTGCAAGTTCAAGGATAGCTAAGGCAAATTAGCAAGACCCTCAGCAATTTAGTGAGACCCTATTTCAAAATGAAAAGTAAAAAGTACAGGGAATGTAGCTTGGAGGTAGAATGTCCCTGGGTTCAATTCTCAGTACAAGGAAAGGAGGAAGAAAAGAATGCAAATGGTCCTCAAACATATGAAGAAATGAGCTGGGCATAGAGTTGGTGTGGGGGTGGTACCCATCTGTAATCCCAGCTACTCCAGCTAAAGCAGGATTGCAAATTTGAGGTCAGTCTTAGCAACTTAGCGAGAACTTGACTCAAAAAAAAAAAAAAAAAAAAAGGTCTCGGGTTGTAGCTCAGTGGTAGAAAGTCTGTGGGTTCGATCCACAGTAGTGCCCCTAAAAAGGTTGTGTGTGGCTGGGGTCATAGTTCAGTGGTAAAGCAATCCTGGGTTCAATCTCAAGTGTCAACAATACAAAACAAACAAAATATGAAAAATGGTCAACCAGCTAAGCATGGTGGTGCATGCCTGTACTATAATCCCAGGGACCCTGAGACAGGAGGATTGCAGGTTCAAGGCCAGCCTCAAGCTCAACCTAGCTCATAATAAGAGAAATATAAACTGATACTACACTGAAATACCATTTTTCACCTATGACATTGGCAAAAATCAACTTTGACAAAATATGCTCTCTTGGTAAAAGTGTGAAGAAACAAGCAATCTCAGTTAGTGGTAGTACAAAATAGTACAATACTTATACAGGAAAATTTGCTTAAAACTAGAAAAAGCACATATTTTCTTTGACCTAGTATGGCCACTTCTAGGAGCCCAAGATACAGTGACCCAAACATGAAAAGATGTATACACAAGGTTCTTACTGGAGTACTAACTGTAATAGCAAAAAACTGAAAATAACCAAAGTATCATCTAAAGGGGACAGAATATCCTCCCTCAGAATCATATGTTGAAGATCTAACTCCCAATCTGATGGTATTTGGAAGCATGGCCTTTGGAAGGTGATTAAGGTTAGATGTGGAAATGAGGTTGCAGCCTCCATGATGGGATCAGTGCATTTGTTTATTTATTCATTCATTCACTCATCCACTCGTTCATTCATTTATGGTACTGGGGATTGAGTCCAGGGGCATTCTACCACCAAGCTACAACCCAGCCCTATTTTTTTTTTTTTTTTTTTTTTTGCGATACTGGGGATTGAACCTCTGAGCTATACCCCCAGCCCTATTTTTTATTCTTTATTTTGAAACCGGGTCTCACTAAGTTGTGGAGTGCCTCACTAGGTAGCTGAGACTGGCTGCAAACCCGGATCCTCCTGACTCAGCCTCCCAAATGCTGGGATTATAAGCGTGCGCCACCACGCCCGGCTCCTATTTTATTTTTATTTTGAAACAGGATCTTGCTAGGTTGATAAAAGTCTCACTACTTGCTGAGGCTGTCCTTGAACCTGCGACCCTCTTGTCTCAGCCTCCCAAGTACTGGATTACAGGTGTGTACCACCAAGCATGGCTTCAGATCAGTACTTTTGTGTGTGTGGGGGGGGGTACTAGGGATTGAACTCAGGGGCATTCTACCTTCGAGCTATGCCCCCAGCCCTATTTTTTATTCTTTATTTTGAATGCAGGTCTCACTAAGTTGCAGAGTGCCTCACTAGGTAGCTGAGGCTGGCCGTGAACCTGGATCCTCTGGTCTCAGTCTCCCATGTATTGGGATTACAAGGGTGTACCACCAAGCCTAGTAGAGCAGTACTTTTATAAGCAAATATGCCTAGAGCTTTCTCTTTCTTCTTTTGAGAATATAGCAAGAAGGCATTTGTCTGAGAACCAGAAGGAGGGCCCTCACCAAGAACCTAATTATACTAGCACTTTGTTTTTGTTTGTTTGTTTTGTTTTGTTTTGTTTGTGGTACTGGGGATTGAATTTGTGATCCTCCTGTCTCAGCCTCCTAAGTACTAGGATTACAAGTGTGTGTGCCACTATGCCTGGCTTAAACAGCAAACATTTTTTTCTCACATTTCTGGAGGCTTGAAGTCTAAGATCAAAGGGCTAGTATAGCCAGGCATGGTGGCACATGCTTGTAATCTCAGCATTTGGGAGGCTGAGACCGGAGGATCTGGGTTCGCAGCCAGCTTCAGCTACCTAGTGAGGCACTCTGCAACTTAGTGAGACCCTGTTTCAAAATAAAGAATAAAAAATAGGGCTGGGGATGTAGCTTGAAGGTAGAATGCCTCGGGTTCAATCTCCAGTACCAAAAAAACAAACAAACCCAGGACTTTTGGCAAGGGAGAAAGGAGATATATACAGATAAGAGTGAGTAAAATCCTATTATCTCTGTATTGGAACTAGTAGAATTAGTATGTATGAACTCATGGTTTACTCCAATCTGTAAAAAATATGTATTTCCTAACTCTATCCACTGAAAAGCCCTAGAAACAGGATCAGTAAGAGCCCCTAACAACTGCTAATTTCCTAAGTTTTCTACAGTAACCTATTTTAATAACATGTAATCTTGGAACTTCTGTACAATCAAATATGTGGGCTTTAAGATTGTTGAACTGAGCTGGGAGTGGTGGCACATGCTTGTAATCCCAGCATTTGGGAGGCTGAGTCCGGAGGATCTGGGTTTGCAGCCAGCTTCAGCTACCTAGTGAGGCACTCCGTAACCTAGTGAGACCCGGTTTCAAAATAAAGAATAAAAAATAGGGCTGGGGGTGTAGCTTGGAAGTAGAATCCCCCTGAGTTCAATCCTCAGTACTGCAAAAAAAAAAGATTGTTGAACTGCTTAGAAAACTTTCCCCTTACTCTTTTTTTTTTTTTTTTTTTTTTTGGTACTGGGGATTGAACTCAGGGGCATTCTACCTCCGAGCTACACCCCCAGCCCTATTTTTTATTCTTTATTTTGAAACTGGGTCTCACTAAGTTGCAGAATGCCTCACTGGGTAGCTGAGGCTGGCTGTGAACCCAGATCCTCTGGTCTCAGCCTCCCAATCCACTTACTCTTAGTAAAGTACCTGAGCTCACTAGAAACCTGCCTACCTAGTAAATGAATTATTAGTTTACCTAGATACTCACCAAATTTTCTTTCTCCTCTTGGGCTTTTTCTTTTGTTTCAACCAACTGCTGTTTCAGCTTTTCAATCTGTAGAAGATGAAAATACCAAGTCAGAAAGGTGAAGAAATTGCTCTGTATCCTACACTTTTATTCTTATGTTTTAATATTTTATATAATAGTAAAACTAGTAGGGTAGGAGAAGTAGTAAAGCAGGAAGAGGAGGAGGGGGCAGGAATTTTCCCATACCCTTAATCTTTGATTGCCAATTTAAAAAACCTAGCTATCAGCAGAATTACCTGGCTAACATTTTTTAAACTGTGGTTTGAAAAGCACATTAAATTTACTATCTTCATCATGGTGTGTGTGTGTGTGTGTGTGTGTGTGTGTGTGTGTGTGTGTGTATTTTACTGGGGATTGAACCCAGGGGCATTCTGTCTCCAAGCTACACCCCCAGCCCTCCCTTTTGTGTGTGGGGGGTGGGTACTGGGGATTGAATCCAGAGGCATTCTACCTTCAAGTACATCGCCAGCCCAATTTTATTTCTTATTTCTCACTAGGTTGATGAGTCTCATTACTTGCTAAGGCTGTCCTTGAACCTGCAATCCTCCTGTCTCAGCCTCCCAAGAACTGAGATTACAGGCCTGTGCCACCACACCCAGCTACCTACATCTTAACCGTGTGTGTGTGTGTGTGTGTGTGTGTGTGTGTGTGTGTTACTGGGGATTAACCTAGGGACATACTACCTCTGAGCTACACCCCAGCCCTATCTTATTTTTTATTTTGAAACAGGGTCTCACTAAGTTGTGGAGCATCTCATTAAGTTGCTGAGGCTGGTCATGTACCTGTGAACCTCCTGTCTCAAGTCTCAGCCTTCCAAGTACTGGGATTACAAGCATGTGCCACCACACCTGGCTTCATCATAACTTTTTTTTTTTTTTTTTTTTTTTTTTTGGTACTGGGGATGGGACCCAGAGGCACTCTACCTCCAAGTCCAATTTTATTTCTTATTTGGAAACAGGGTCTTAGTAAGTTGCAGAGAGCCTTGCTAAGTTGCCAAGGCTGGCTTTGAATCTGTGATCCTCCTGTCTCAGCCTCCCGAGTACTGGGATTACAAGTGTGCCCCACCATGCCCAGCCATCATAACCATGTTTAAGTGTACAGTTCAGTAACTTTAAGTATATTTACATTGTTGTGCAAAAGATCTCTAGAACTTTTCCATCTTGCAAATTGAAACTATACCCATTAAACAGTAGTTCCCCTTTCCTTCCTCTCAACCCCTCCTCACCCCAGCCTTGACAACCACCTTCTACTTTATGATTTTGACTACTTTATATACTTCAAATGACTGGAAACATACCGTATTGACCGCTTGTGATTGGCTAATTTCATTTATCATGTTCTTGAGGTTTATCATGTGGAAACGTGTAGGATTTCGTGTGTGTGTGTGTGTGTGTGTGTGTGTGTGTGTGTGTGTGTGTACTGGGGATGGAACTCAGAGCCATTCTACTTCTGAGCAACATCCCCATTTTATTATTTATTTATTTATTTATTTATTTGCAGTACTGAGGATTGAACTCAGGGGCATTCTATCTCTGAGCTACATTCTCAGCCCTATTTTATATTTTATTTTGAGACACAGTCTCACTAAGTTGCAGAGCGCCTAAGTTGCCGAGGCTGGCTTTGAACCTGCATCCTCCTGTCTCAGACTCCCAAGTACTGAGATTACAACAAGTGTGTGTGACCATGACTGTCTTTTTTTTTTTTTTTTTTTTTTTTGTGGTACTGGGGATTGAACTCAGGGGTGTTCTACCTGCGAGCTATACCCCCAGTCCTATTTTTTATTCTTTATTTTGAAACCGAGTCTCACTAAAAGTTGCGGAGTGCCTCCCAAATGCTGGGATTACGAGCTTGCGCCACCACACCTGGCTCCCTATTCTTTATTCTTTATTGTGAAACAGGGTGTTACTAAATTGCAGAGGTCTTCAGTAAGTAGCTGAGGCTGGCCACAAACCTGTGATCCTCTTGTCTCAGCCTCCCAAGTACTGGAATTACAAGTGTGTGCCACTACACCTGGCAGGCTTCAAATTTATAACCCTTCTGCCTCAACATCTGGAGTCACTGGGATTATAGGCGTGTTCCACTGTGCCAGGCCAGATTTTCTCTATTCATTCCTGTGTCAATAGATTTCAAGTTGAATAATGCTGCAATGAACTTTGTGTGTGTGTGTGTGTGTGTGTGTGTGTGTGTGTGTGTGTGTGTGCGCTACTGGGGATCGAACCCAGTGGCATTCTACCTCTGAGCTATACTCTCGGCCCTATTTTTTATTCTTTATTTTGAAACAGGGTCTCACTAAATTGCAGAGGGCTTCACTAAGTAGCTGAGCCTGGCTGTGAACTTGCAATCCTCTTGTCTCAGCCTCCCAAGTACTGGGATTACAGGCCTGTGCCACCATGCCAGGCTTATTTTTATTTTGAAACAGGGTATCATTTGGTTAATGAGTCCCACTACTTGCTGAGGCTGTCCTCAAATCTGAGATCCTCCTGTCTCAGCCTCTCAAGTACTGGGATTACAAGCGTGCACCACCATGACCAGCTATCTATTTTTATTTTTATTTTGTTGGTACTGAAGATTGAACTCAACGGCATTCTCCCTCCAAGCTACATCCCCAGCCCTCTTTTCTTTTTTATTTGGAAACAGGGTCTCATTAAGTTGCTAAGGCTGGTCTTGAATCTGGGATCCTCTTGTCTCAGCCTTCCAAGAACTAGGATTACAAGGTGCACCACCATGCCCGGCTGTGATCATGGATTTTAAGTGAATTGCTTTTTAAATCATTAAAACAAAATATTTATCAGCATAAAAATATATAGATCAGCCAGGCGTGGTGGCGCATGCTTGTAATCCCAGTACTTGGGAGGCTGAGACCAAAGGGCCTGGGTTCCCAGCCAGTCTCAGCTACTTGGTGATACCCTGTTTCAAAATAAAGAATAAAAAATAGGGCTGGGGGTGTAGCTCGGAGGTAGAATGCCCCTGAGTTCAATCCCCAGTACTGCAAAAAAAAAAAATATATATATATACACACACACACACACACACACACACACACACACACACATCATAGGTGCAGTGGCACATGTCTGTAATCTCAGTGCTTGGGAGGCTAAGACAAGAAGATCGCAGGTTTGAGGCCAGTTTCAACAACTAGTGAGAACCTGTTTCAAAATAAAAAAGAGGATGGTGTGGTGGCTCATGCTTGTAATCTTAGTACTTGGGAGTCTGAGACAGGAGGATCACAGGTTCAAAGACAGCCTCAGCAATTTAGCGAGGCCCTCTACAACTTAATGAGACCCTGTTTCCAAATAAGAAATAAAATCAGGCCGGGTGTGGTGGAGCACGCTTGTAATCCCAGCATTTGGGAGGCTGAGACCAGAGGATCTGGGTTCGAGGCCAGCCTCAGCTACCTAGTGAGGCACTCTGCAACTTAGTGAGACCTGGTTTCAAAATAAAGAATAAAAAATAGGGCTGGGGATATAGCTCAAAGGTAGAAAGCCCCTGAGTTCAATCCCCAGTACCACAAAAAAGAAAGAAAATCAGGTTGAGGGTGTAACTTGGAGGCAGAATGCCTCTAGGTTCTATTCCCAGTACCAAAAAATAAAATAGGGCTGGGGGTGTAGCTCAGAGGTAGAAGGCCCCTAGGTTCAATCCCTAGTACCTCAAAAAATTATATATAGAGATCATGCCAAGCATGGTATTGCACACCTGTAACCCCAGCTAATTGGGAGGCTGAAGCAGGTAGATGGAAAGTTCAAAGCCAGCCTGGGCAACCTGGTGAGATATTGTCTCAAAATAAAAAAGGGCTAGGGATGTAGTTCAGTGGTAGAGAGCTCCCTGATTCAATCCCAAATACCAAAAATAGGTAGAGTGTAAATAGATACAGATCACATACCATGCTCTTGTCCTCAAAATAAAGTGGTTCATAACGTTCCTTTATGAGAAGCAATCTCTATTTGTTTCAGACAAGAAAACATGGGACAAGAACTGAAACTAAGCGGGGCGTGGTGGCACACGCTTGTAATCCTAGCATTTGGGAGGCTGAGACAGGAGGATCCAGGTTCACGGCCAGTCTCAGCTACTTAGTGAGTTTCTCTGCAACTTAGTGAGACCCTGTTTCAAAATAAAGAATAAAAAAAAAAAAAAATAGGGCTGAGGCTGTAGCCCGGACGTAGAATGCTCCGAGGTTCCATCCCCGGTACCACAAAAAAATAAAAAATAAATAATAAAATAAATAAAGAATAACGAATAAGACTGGGAGTGTAGCTCGGAGGTAGAATGCCTCTGGGTTCCATCCTCAGTACCGAAAAAAAAAAAAAAATCCACCTGAAATAGCAGTCTTGCTTCAAAGAGTGTTAAGAGTTAACCATAGTTTTTTTTGTTGTTGTTTTGTTTTGTTTTGTTTGTGGTACTGGGGATTGAACTCAGAGGCATTCCACCTCCAAGCTATATCCCCAGCCCTATTTTTTATTCTTTATTTTGAAACAGTGTCTCACCAAGTTGCAGAGAGCCTCACTAAGTAGCTGAGGCTGGACTCAAACCCAGATCCTCTGGTCTCAGCCTCCAAAATGCTGGGATTACAAGTGTGCAACACCACGCCCGGCAACTGTAGTGTTTTAATAATCTGAGATGTCAAAGAATTAAAATCCTTGAAAAGGATAACCAAAAAGGGAGTTAGCCTCTGGAGGCTTTCTACCTACCTACCATATTATCTTTCTCCTGATCCTGCTTCTTCAGGTAACTTAATACAGACATCGTTTCTTTCTCCATTTTATACTGCTGTTTCTTTAATTCCTCATTACTTTTGGCCAGTCTCCGGGAAGTATCACGATACTCAATCCTAGAAAGTTCTGTGACTTCCAACCTGGCCTCCCAAAGGGAGGCATTGGCCTTGGCTCGTTCCACCGCAGATTCATCTGTTTTTATTGCCTTTCTGCATGGGAAGAGGACATTGACAGTATGTAACTATTCTACCATATTGGTATTAGCTGTGTCTCTTTTTTGTCTTTTGGCATTGTCTGGAACATATGAGCAAATATTGTTGGATGAATGAGTTAATAAGAAATAAATATTTACTTGTTTTCACATAAGAGAAGTAGGTGCCTCTTCCTGGAAGAGGAGAGCTTTGGAGAATAAAGGACTAGAGAAACAAGAAAGTCAAATTCATTCATAAAGCTTTTGCATATTTTCATTCATAAAGCTTTTGCATACTTTCATTTCTTGGATTCTCCCATATTTGAACTGTCTTTTCTACTTCTACTCAGTTGTGAACCTTGGTTCTTTCTACTGCAAACCCATTCCCTAATTTGCTACTTTTCTGCATGAAGACATTCTAGTGTACCTGCAATCTCCCCACTCTCTCCACTGACAAGACTGGTTTTTTGGTTTTTTTTTGTTGTTTTTTTTTTTTTTTTTGCGGTACTGGGGATTGAACTCAGGGCCATTCTACCTCCGAGCTATACCCTCAGCCCTATTTTTTATTCTTTATTTTGAAACCGAGTCTCACTAAGTTGCGGAGTGCCTCACTAGGTAGCTGAGGCTGGCCGTGAACCCGGATCCTCCTGTCTCAGCCTCCGGAATGCTGGGATTACAAGCGTGCGCCACCACGCCCGGCTTTTGTTGTTTTTTTTGGTTGTTGTTGTTTTGGTTTCGTTAGGTCTTAGACAAAAGACCAAGTTACTTGGAGCAAGTAATGTGAAGTACTCTACCAGCTGGCACTGTGCACCAGGTTGTGTGCCTGAGACACAAACCATCATAACTTATACAAAGGTGGATACAAAATTTTTAAAAATAGGAGCTGGGGCCAGGTGTGGTGGCGCATGTCTGTACTCCCAGCACTTGGGAAGTCGAGTCAGAAGGAGCACAGGTTCAAGGCCAGCATGTAGTAAATTAGCAAGACCTTGTTTCAAAATAAAAATTAAAATATGGCTGGGGGTATATCTCAGAGATAGAACTCCACAGGTTCAATCCCTAGAACCACCAAAAATAAATAAATAAATAAATTAGGGACTGAGGATGTAGCTTAGTGATAAGGCCCTGGATTTGATCCCCAATACCTCCAAAATAAATAAGATAGATTCGAAGATTAAAGTGATGAGATTTTTCAGCTGGGTGGTGGCACACACTTGCAGTCTCAATACTTGGGAGCCTGAGAGGAGGATCCCAGGTTTAATGCCAGCCTCAACAATTTAGCAAGACCCTGTTTCAAAATAAATAAAAGAGGGTGGGTATGCAGCCCGAAGGTAGAACACTCCTGGGTTCAGTCCTCTGTACCACCAAAACAAAACAAAAACGGGCATGGTGATGTATGCCTATAATCCCAGTGTTTGGGAGGCTGAGACAGGAGGACCATGGATTCAAGGCTAGGCTCAGCAATTAAGCAAGACCCTGTTTCAAAATAAAAAATAAGCCGGGCATGGTAGTTCATGCTTGCAATCCCCGTACTTGGGAGGCTGAGACAGGAGGATTGCAGGAGGATCACAGGTTGGTGGCCTGCCTCAGCAACTTAGTGAAAGCCTGTTTCAAAATAAAAAAAGAATAAATCCGGGCTGGGAGTATAGCTCAGAGGTAGAATGTCCTCAGGTTCCATCTCCAGTACCACATTAAATAAATAAATACATAAATAAATAAATAAGGGCTGGAGTGTAGCTTGGAGGTAGCATGCCTCTAGGTTCAACCCTCAGTATAAAAAAAAAAAGAAAAAGAAAAAGAAAAAACAAAAGGACAGTAGGAACTGTTCTTAGAAGCTGGGAGAGTGAGAAGGGGTCAGTGGGCCTGCAGAGGGCAGCCAGTGAGCCAA